>PVJN01038892.1:0-20089 GCA_004026805.1 Lasiurus borealis
TGAGCAAGAAAGAAATGATAATTGCTAAGAAGACAGCATGTCTTCATGCAAAACCAACTCCATTTTCTTAAAAACTATATATTGGGGAAATGCTCCAGGTAGTGTAATACCATAATTTCTGGGAAACCATCTGACAGTGTGTCTCAAGACCGTGTTTTGGACAAAGTAGAGAAATGTGAGCTGGATAAAATGTAACACAGTGGTGATTAATGGAACATGCAGGGAGATTTTTTGGTGGTATTTTCTTTAGATCATACCCTCCTAACAATGACTTGAATAAAGGCAAAAGGCAAGTTTCTCAGAATTGAGGATGACTCAGAGCTGGGAAGCATAGCTCATACATTATATTCCAATAAAACTGAAAATGATGAATGTTGCATTTGGGTCAGAAGTGAATTGCATGAGTCCATAAAAATGGTAATAGCTAACATTTATTGAGTGCTTACCTAATGTGCTAGGCTCATGGCAACGTGCCTTACATGCATTCTCTCATTTAATCCTCACAATGACCCTATGAGGTAGATACTACCTTATGGATGTGCAAACCCAGGCTCTAAGACAAGGAGTAACTTGCCCAATGTCACACAGTTTTATACGCGATGGAGCCAAGATTCTAACGGTCTGATTTTAAAGCTCAGAAGAGACTTCTTTAAACAATAACATCGTTCATTACTTAGTGTTAATTATGGCCCAGTCACTGTGCTCAGCACTTCACATCCCATTTAATCACAAGTAGGCGTTCTCATCCCCATTTCGTACAGATTAGGGGAGAATGGTCCATTTCATGCCAAAGACGTCTAAGCTTTAGTTGACAATAAGGCAGAGTGATCCAACAGAGCGAGTGCAGCCCTGATCAGGGGAAGTAGTGGTTTTATCAAACTCCATTTGTCAGACTGCAGTGGGGGTTCTGGGTTTAGCTTAAGCATCTCTTTTAAGAGATGCAGAGAGAAAGAAAGAGTGGTGGAATTCCAGCCCAGAAGGAAATGTTGAAGACTTTTTCCCTGAGAAGGAAAACCATGGGCAGGTGGGTGGGCCAGGTGGAGGCCCTTCCAGGGTCAACTGTCAGTTTAACATGGGAATTCTAAAGCAGTGAGCTCCCAGCTCTGGACCCAGGGCAGAATGCGGCTCTAAAGCAGGGAGGGTGTGCTTCAGGGATGGGGGTTCCCTCACCCCTGAAGTCAGCCCCTGGCCATCTGGCGAGACCTGCAAAGTTCCCTCCACTTTCATGTCCTTACCAGGCGGGGCCGTGCCTGCTGCTGCAGCTGCTCCATCACCTCCTCATGCTGCCGCTGCCGCTCATTCTCCTGGTGCAGGTACTTGAGCCGAGTGAGCTCAAATTCCATGCGCACCTTCTCCAGCTCCATCTCAGCACTGAGCTCAATTCCTGGGTTCCCCAGGGTCATGGGCTGCTCTGAGAAGAATTCAGGTCCATCGCCCGCCTGGCCTTTGGTGGTGGAGACAGTCTTGGAGGACAGTGATTTGGGTGACCCTGAGCAGCCTTTGTCTTCACAAGCCTCCATCTCCTCCATGTAGTCAGAGGAGGAGTCTGGCTTAGGGGACTCTGCCTCCTGAGGTGGGGAAGGGGGAAGTAGAGGGATGGTGAGGCGTCAGCATGGAGCTGCCCACTTCTCCCACCCCAGAGCACTCCCAGAACCTCAGGCCACTCTTTATTATATAGTATAACTGCATATAAACATACATGTACGATGTCCCCAAAAATGTATACACAGTGGACTGCAGTGTTTGGAAGAGTGCTTGCTGGGAGTTGTAAAGATCTAGACTGAGTTCTTACTAGACATGCACTTACATGAGGCTATCAGGACTTGAGTTAAGAGGAAGAGGGCAAGCTGACACAAAGGAATGAAATCCTAGAATTGAAAGAGATGCTGGGGAGCTGAGGCAAAAGGCTCTCTTCCTGGTAATTTCAAATCACTTTGGAGGTAACTTCCTCACCTCTTACCCCACTTATCCTTGAGAAGATCCAGACACCCAGTTCTCTGGGGCTACAGTGGGAAGAAGAAACCCAGGGTCTGTGTTGCAAAGACCTAAATATATGGGAGCATCCAAAGAGCTTTGGAGGAGCTGGACCCCAAACACAGAGGGCAGAAAGGGCCCCAAATGGGGAGGTTTATGGGAAAGACTTGTCAACTTCACGTGGCTTTACAGTTTATGAAGGGCTCTCTGGTTATAACTGCATTCCAGTTGTGGGGATGGGGTGCCCACCACCTGGTCTCCTTAGCAGCTCTCTGGAATCTCATAGCACTCAGCTCCTATCCCATCTCCCCACAGTCCTCTCCCTCCCTCTGAGGGTCTGGCTGAAGCAGTGAGATGAGGCATCCTCCTTACCAAAGCAGCCCTGAACTTCCCTTCAAACATGGGGTCATCAGGCACCGTCTTGGGGAAGGTTGGGCAGCTTTCACCCGCCCCCCGGGCTTCCATCATCTCCCTGGCGTCTGTTGTCATCCTGAAATCCACAATGCTGCCAATTGGGACCAAAGGACATCTTTTGAGGGACTCACATTTGGCCTCACCAGATTCCACAGTCTGGCCACCATCACAATCCCCTGCCCTCATAATAACACACATTCCACCAGTTGCTAGGGCCCCTTTGGTAGACGGTGTCACACCTTCGAGGTGCCATTATTAAGAACTGCAGGGTGGGCCTTTGCCACTCCTAGGGGTTGCTTTGAAAACTAGAATTCCACCACTTGAAATCCAGAATTCCATCATTCAAAATCTGCTCCCTTGGGGTCCTCTTTTAAATGTAGACTGTATGAGATGAGTCACAATTAGCTCCACAAACCCTGTTGTGGGCTGAAATATGCACCCCCCCTCCTCCACTCTCAATTCATATATTGAAGTCTTCATTCCAACTACTTTATAATGTGACCTTATTTGGAGATAGGGTCTTTAGAGATGTGATTAAGTTAAATAAAGTCATTAGGGTAGGTTCTAATCCACTATGACTGATGTCCTTATAAGAAGAGGAAATGTGGATCCAGACATACACAGAGGAAGATGACATGAAAATAAGGGAGAAGATGCCATCTATAAATCAAGAAGAGGGCCTTTGTATGAGTCAGGGTTCTCCAGAGAAACAGACCAGTAGGATGGATAGGTATGTGTTGTGGGTGTGTGTGTTTATGTGTGTGTGTGTGTGTGTGTGTGTGTTGTACATATGCTTTATTATAAGGAATTGTCTCATGTTATTCTAGAGGCTGAGGAGTGGCGTGAGCTGCTATCTACAAGTGGGAGGCCCAGGAAAGCCAGTCTGAGTTCAAAGGACTAGTAGCTAAGAACGCTGCTGGTATAAGTCTCAGTCCAGGAGCAGACCAATATTCAGCTCAAGCAGTTAGGGAGATAGCACCAATATAGCTTTCCTCCACCTTCATTTTTTTCTATGCAGGCCCTCAAAGAATTAGATGATGGCCACCCACACTGTGTAGAGCATTTGGCCCACTGGCCATGAGTTTGACATGCTTGGTGTAGAGCAATCTGGTTGACTCAGTCCACCAATTCAAATGCTAATCTCTTCCAGAAACTCCCCCACAGATATACCCAGATATATCTTAATATTGCTTAACCAGATATCTGGACAGTCCATGGGTAGTCAAGTTGACACAGGCCTGAGACAGATTCTCTCCTCTCAGCCTTCAGAAGGACTCAATCCTGCTGACACCTGGATCTTGGATGTCTAATCTCCAGAAATTGAGAATATTAATTTTTGTTGCTTAAGCCACCCAGTTTGTGGCACTTTGTTACAATAGCCCTAGCAAATTCAAATAATCTCTGTCATTCATCAATGGGTTAAGTCGGACCAGCAAAGAGATTGAGGGGCTGGGGAATATACTTTGCCATCTTCAGTTTTGGGGAAAATGACATTAAACATTTTTGGTAGTTGAAGGCAGGGTTATATTATGAAGAGAGAGAGTGCTGCATTTGAATTCTAGCTTTGCTACTCACTCTAGCTGTCTGCTCATTCTAAAGGAGATAAGGATTTAGCCAGTCCCCTACAATTACAGCACTGATGTAAAAATAAAATGTGTATTTGTCCACTACCTGCCTATACAGGGACTTCTGCGCATGGGCCACAAAGTTTCAATCACACTGTATGTGTGCGTCCACACGTGGCATTTTGTGGAGGAGCCACACTCAAGGGACCAAAGAGCCACATGTGACTCACAAGCCCGTTTGCCGACCACTGTCGTAGGGCAACAAGTGTGGCTATGGGACAGGATGAAGAGATGGATCCCCAAACACAATCTGTCATCATAGTCAAGAAGGTTGGTCCTAGCTGGTGTGGCTCATCAGTGGTTAAAACTTCAACCCATGATCCAAGAGGTCACTGGTTCGATTCCCAATCAGGGCACATGCCTGGGTTATGGGTTCACTCCCTAGTAGCTGGTATGCAGGAGGCAGCTGATGGATATTTCTCTCTCATCAATGTTACTTTTTTTTTTTTTAAATCCTGAGTCTACCACCCACTTTTATTTAAGTTAATTAATTAACTAATCAATTTACTTTTAATTGATTTCAGAGAGGAAAGAGAGAACCATCAATGATGAGAGAGAATCGTTGATCGGCTGCCCCTGCATGCCTACTGGGGATTGAGCCTGCAACCTGGGCATGTGCCCTGGACCAGAATTGAATCAGGGACCCTTCAGTTCACAGGCTGATGTGCTATACATTGAACCAAACCAGCTAGGGCTCTTATCAATATTTCTATCTCTCTCCCACTCCCTTCCTCTTTCTCTAACATCAATAAGAACATTTTGTAAAAAGCTCAGTACTGATATGGTTGGAGCAGCTAGGGAACGTTTGTGGGAGGCAGTGACATGAAGGATGGGTGGGATTTGGGCAAGAGGGCAGGACGAGCATGAGCAATATCTCCACTGATAATTATTATCCATTTGCCTCTCAATTTCTGCTTTCTGCCCTTCTCCACCCTCCCCTTTCCTTAGGAGACGGTCTTCCACAAAACGACACCAATTCATTAAGCAAAGCAATATGCTCTAATGTAACATGGAGTCTAGGATTCTCATTTCCCCTGGCCCAAGGTGGAATCCTCACACTCTGTCTCTGAGGAGGCTTTGTAGGAAGCTGGGAAGGTAGGTCTCATAAGCCTTGGGTGATATGGCATTCCTGGCACCATTGAGCCCAGAGGAAGGGATGTGTAGTAAGGCCACATGAGGAACAGTGGAGACAGGGCAGGGACTCAGGTGGCTGGGGACTGTGCTGGGTTCAGCAGCCAGGGCTGGTGCACCTTCGTATGCCCTGTCATTGTTATGGTGCGGCTGGTTCTGGTGTGGCCGCTGCATCGTATCCTCTCACTTCTCACTGTCACCCTTCCTGACATTTTCCTACCTTATAGCCCCAGGGCGCGTGGCATCTCTGCCTCCTCCCGATTTCAGTGTATTTGTAACTCAGCTTCTCATGGCGCCTCATGGCCACTGTCTTGTGTGGTCTGTCCGAACTCTCTGGTTCCTGGTGGACTTTTCCAAGGGCAGGAATCAGAACAACCTGGTTGGCTTCTTCCTTCTAGCCACTGGGCAGTTGAATGCTTGGGAAAGTGCCCAGTCCGGTCACGCGGCCGTGGAGAGGTGGAAAGATGGGGAAGGCAGGGACGTACAGTGCAGGGCGCAGCAGCCTGGAATTGTCCGTGAGCGTGAGCTGTGTGTGGGGGGTCAGTTTCCCTTAGAAGGGGCATTGGGTGCAGCGGGGCACCATGTTGATGAGCCACATGTCAATCAGAGCTTTGGCAAATAGCCAGAGGGAGAGACTTGTATATTAACACTGGGCTCACAAGCTTTCATGTACATGATCTCATTGATACTCAGAATGCCCTTGTGAGGTAATTTGAAGCAGGTACAATGATTGCTGCCTGGCAAGCAGGGAACCTGAGTCATAAGAGGGATGAAGTGATTGATGTCTGAGCCCAAAGGATGTTAGCGGCCGAACCAGGACTGGAATGCAGGTTTTCCATCCCGCCCCCTTCCTGTTGCTTTTTTAATACCAGACCATGAAGATGGTTTTTTAGGGCTCCAACTCTAAGAGGTGAGATTATTTTCTACCTCAAAAAAAAAAATGAAAGAAGGTGGTATGTACAACACTGTTTATAACAGCAAAAGACTGGGGAAAATTGGGACTTTCTGTCAGGAAGGATCTGGTTAATTAGTGCTGTATCCATATCAAGAATAGTATGCAGATTTTAAACAGAATAAGCTTAAAGAAAAATCCAAATAGGTAGAGGCATCAGTGCAAATGAGGAATACTCTCTAAAATAGACTATTCAGGGGAAAAGCAAAACCAGTGTTCCCATATGTAAGGGGATGTGAAAACATGTCTTACTTGTATATATGTGTCTATATAAGAGTGGTTCATGACTGTCTCGCAGTGAAAGTTGAGTTGTTGGGGATTTGGGGTAGGGGGACATTATTAACTATAGCATTTTGTACCTTTGGTTTTTAAAAGAACAATGTGCACATATTACATCTTTAATTAGAATTTTTAAAAAGTATCTGGAAGAAAGAGCTCTGCTCAGTATGAACGACGGAAGTTTGGGATGAAGAACTTGTTTTAGTTGAGGACAGGAGGGGCATCTTGGAGCCGCTGAGTCACATCCAACCTACCCATCATTTCCCCTCCCGAGGCTCCCTACCAGTCTAGGGTAGTTTTTCCTCAGGGACGAAGGCCTTGCTGCTGAAATGGCCTCTTCCCTTTCAGGCTGCCTCAGCCTCAGACTGTTGTGATTTGGGGGCACTTCAGGTCAGATGTGCTGGAACAATTAGGAGATTATAATAGGTACACTAATACTAGCTGACATTTATTGGGCACTAAGCATGTACCAAGCAACGGGAATTTTTCATAGGTTATTTGACATAATTTTTAAGGAACCACATGAGTTACTAGTAAGTACTAGTATTATCTCTGTCATTACAGGGGTGGGGAGTGAGAATCAGAGAGACAAAAGCACCTGGCACAAGAAGAGGAGCAGGTGATGCTGAGACTGAAGCACCAAAGTCCCCGTGTTCAGTCCCTTCCTGCTTGAATACTGAGAGTGGTTTCTGTTTTCTTGGCTGAACTCTGGCTGATACAGGAGGAGGAGACTCAAGATGCTCAGAGGATTAGTTGGGGGAAATCCCACCAAGGAGGGAGCAGGGAGTTGTTTGGGGACACTCCCTCTTCCCCCAGCAGGGCAGGGATGTGTGTGAAGGCAAGTGTGTGAATGTTGAATCAGTGGGGGTTAGGGAGTGGTGGGGGGTAAGGCAATTAGAAGTAATTACACACTAATTCCAACAGGGAAGGTACACTCTAAAGCATGATTAACTGCTAATAGGAATTGGCTACTATTAGGCGTACTGGTTAATAATGTGTTTTTTTTTCCCAATAGATGGAGTTACACATATGTTGATATATGTATGCTATTTTGTTGATTTATTTTGAGAATCCCAAATTCACAAAATCATGGGTTGATCCAGGTCAACCATCAACATGGACTGCAATGCCAAACTGCTTTGGAAAGAAGACAATGCTCTGTGTTTGGTGGGATCAGGAAGGTGTAGTGTATTATGAACTTCTAAAAGCAGGTGAAACCATTAATACTGATCCCTCCCGGCAACAAATAATCAATTTGAACCATGCTTTGATTGTAAAAGGGCCAGAAGACATGCCCAAGTAATTTTGCTTCGTGATGATGCACCATCACACACCTCAAAACCAGTTAAAGACACATTAAAAGATCTTGCCAGGAAAGTATGAACTCACCAGCCATATTCACCAGACCTTGCTCCTTCAGATTACTACTTGTTCTGATCGATGGCACACCACATTTTTAACCTGTACCAGTTAGTAATCTGGATATAGGTTTTAATGCCAATGAACATTTATTAGTTAATAATGCAGATTTGGGAATCAAAGAAAACATGATAATTTCAAGAGAAAGATCAAAATTGCTTTATTCCAAGTAATGTCCTTTGCTAGCTACACATTTTTTCCATCTTTCAGGTAATTTGTGGATACCATCCCAATAGAACTTTTCTTGTTTTAAGGCAGGCCATTCAGAGACCCAATTTTCCACTTCCTCGTACATTTTGAAGTGCTGCTCAGAAATGCATGTGCCATCGATCAGAACAAGTGGTAATCTGAAGAAGCAAGGTCTGGTGAATATGGCAGGTGGGTTCATACTTCCCAGGCAAGCTATTTTAACGTGTCTTTAACTGGTTTTGAGGTGTGTGATGGTGCATCATCATGAAGCAAAATTACTTTGGCTTGTCTTCTGGCCCTTTTACAATCAAAGCGTGGTTCAAATTGATTATTTGTTGTCGGTAGCGATCATTATTAATGGTATGACCTCTTTTAGAAGTCCATAATACACCACACCTTCCTGATCCCACCAAACACAGAGCATTGTCTTCTTTCTGAAGTAATTTGGCCTTGCAGTCAATGTTGTTGGTTGACCTGGGTCAACCCATGATTTTTGTGTGTTTGGGATTCCCCAAATAAATCCACTTTTCATTGCCAGTCACAATTTGATGCAAAAAAGACTTTCTTTCGTGCTGTTGAAGCAACATTTTACTGATGACTTTCAGTTTTCCATTTGTCTCTTGTTCAGTTCATGTGGCATCCATTTTCCTTCGTTTAAAATCTTTCCCATTGCTTATAAACGTTTAGAAATTGTCTGCTAAGTAACATTTAATCTTTCTGTAAGTTGTTTTGGAGTTTGACACACATCTTCATCCAATACTGCTTATAATTATTGGTCTTCAAACTTTTTTTTTTCAGTTGACCTGAATGTTCTTTGTCTTTCACATGGAAATCATCACTTATGAAGCATTTAAACCAGCAATCACAAGGATCTTGAGATGGAGCATGTTCACCACAAGCTTCCTGAAGTATACGATAACTTTCAGCAGCATTTTTCTTCAAAATAAAGTAATGAATTTAAACTCCCCACAGATGCTCTTCTTTCTTGGCACAAAATTCAACATTTTTGAGTGTAAAAATATCTAATGATGTTCATACCTTCAGAAAATTTGACATATGAAGTTTTGTAGCTTGTTGTCAATAAAATAAAATAGCATACATATACCACCATATGTGTAACTCCATCTGTTGAAAAATATCTGCATTATTAACTGGTTCACCTAGTAAGAGGTCATGAGAACTCTAAATTTTTTATGCATTTGGGAGAGGAGTCCCTCTGCAGCTGAAGTTTAGATCTCACTGGGGAGGGAGTGGCCAAGCCTTTGGATGGTGTGAAAGCTCACTGTGGTCAAGGCAGGTAAACAGGAAATGATTCACTGAGGTGCCAGTGAAACTGACCAGATTGCTACCTAGGGGGTGGAGTTGAATATGCCAGGAAGTCACTGGCGAGAACCTCTAGTGAGAAACTCGAGAAGCTGCCCCTAAGGTGCCCTGGGACTCATGGAGGTGAGTGCCACGAGGTGTGCTGGTCAGGCATTGCAATACGTTGGATGGAGTGAGAGAGAGGAAAGTGGGCCAGAGCCAGAACGAAGCCCTTCCTTCTGCAGCGCCTCTCTAATGCCCTCTACTGACCAAGTTTAGCATAGAGGACTGGCAAAGAAATGTTTATAGTGTTCTGCTGGAGCAGTGGTGGGCAAACTCATCAGTCAACAGAGCCAAATATCAACAGTACGATTCAAATTTCTTTTGAGAGTCAACTTTTTTTAAACTTAAACTTCTACCAGTGCCATTTCTTCAAAATAGACTCCCCCAGGCTGTGGTATTTTGTGGAAGAGCCACACTCAAGGGGCCAAAGAGCCGCATGTGGCTCGTGAGCTGCAGTTTGCCGACCACGGTGCTGGAGTATCAGGAGCAGAGCAATGAAGGGTGGGTTTGCAGCAGAGAGGCAATACCTTGGTAACTGGCACAGCAGGTGCACACCGGGAATTCAATTTCCTTCCACTGCACCTGCCCCATTGCCCCGGGGGACTGTCCTGCTCTCTGAGAATTGATCCAAAGCAATATTTCACAAGCCCTTTCCAGGTTCATGACCCTGTGCTAGGCACGGAGGGACAACCAAGGATCATCATATGCTGTTCTTACCTTTGTGGACTACATAGCCCAGCTGGAGAGAGAAGGACTACTTTCCTGGAGGTCTTCAGGATCCAGCAGTTATGTTCCCTGAATGCACCTCAGTTTGCCTGCCTTGCTGATTTTTAAAAAAATATATTTTATTGATTTTTCACAGAGAGGAAGGAAGAGGGATAGAAAGTTAGAAACATCGATGAGAGACATTGATCAGCCGCCTCCTGCACGCCCCCTACTGGGGATATGCCCACCACCATATGCCCTTGATGAGAATCGAACCTGGGACCCTTCAGTCCGCAGGCTGACGCTCTATCCACTGAGCCAAACCAATTTCGGCCTTGCTGACTTTTTTTGCTGGCAGTTTCCTCAGCCTATAAAACACTCTCTCCTTGATCTCCACCTGACATGTATAAAGTGGAGCAGCTCTAGTAGCAAATGCATCACAGGCCTCCAAGCCTGTGCAGGTATAAGGTAGGAGCCATGATAACAGGCCTGAATGGAGAGGGCAGCCGCACCTGCGCCAGCTTTGTGCATGTAGAGGCTCTCCCCTCTTCCCCCCGCCCCCGGAGGTCTTCAGGACCCAGCCAGTTACTGCTCCCTGTGAGACTCAGTGCTTTGTGTCTCAGGCTGCTTGCTGTTCAAACCATATGATGCCTATCACATCACTCCCCTGGAGTAGAGGCTGGGTGAGCGCGGAGCACACTGACTTGCTCCCAGTAGGTGTCAGCAAAGGGCTGGTTTAGCCAGTGGCCCTGGCCAGGCTGTGCCTCCTTTCTGGCTAGTGAGTGTGACATAGGCAGGCAGACCAGAGAGTTGAGGAGCTACACCTTCTGTCTTTACACACCCCAAGCAGAGCCGGAGACCCCACTTCCTAAGCACGCTCCTCTACTTCAATGTGGGTGACTTAGCAGTAGACAAATTCCCACAAAGCTGGGTATAAATCAGTCTTGTCAGTTCAACTCAGTTTTGGGAAGTAGGGTGATGGATGTGGGAGCTTCGCTATTTAAAGGAATTTTGTGCATAATCTCACGAAGATGCTTTCCCCGAACCTGCGGTTTATGTAGATCTGACAGCTATTCATGCTCTGGGCTTGTTACAGCAAAGCTCACCTCTCGGAGACCTTGGAGAAACCTGAATACAGGTGGCTGTGTCCAAACCACGTCGGAGCCCCTGATTGGGGGATATTCCAGCGAAGAGCCTGCGAAGGCTGAAATTCTGGACTTGCCATCCAGAGCTGGGACGTTACCTGGGAGACCTCCAGACACAGTGGCTCTCAGTAACCACTTCGGATGAATTCATTTGGGGTCAGAGGAGAGGCCTGGGGGAGGGTACCGGAGATCGGCGTCCTGAGGTTCTGGCCCAAGCTCTGCCCTAGCTAAGCTAAGACCTTGGCAAGTCATTGAAACCTCCAGGGGGATGGTGGGTGGTGGGAGGGGCAGCCTCTACATGCACAAAGCTGGGGCAGGTGCGGCTGCCCTCTCCATACAGGCCTGTTATCATGGCTCCTGCCTTACACCTGCACAGGCTTGGAGGCCTGTGATGATGCAATTGCAGCTAGAGCTGCCCCGCTTTGTACATGTGCTTCCTAGTGGTGGGCCCAGTCGGGCTTAGCGGCATGAGGTAATGACATTAACATTGTTGAAGTTGTCCACCGGGGAGCCTCCTTGGATATTTTATATGATACCCCTTTTCATGTCACATAAAAGATGTATTCCCATACAGAACTTCACTCGCCTCGCTCATCATTGTGCTGCTCCATCCCTCCTCTCCCTGGCGATAGGAAAGAGACCCTAATTCTGTGACGCTAGTGTTGGCCAATACTGCCTTCTGGCGGTCCAGCTTGTCCTTACCGGGAGGATTTTAGCCCAGGAGTTTTTGGAGATTGCTGCTCCTGGCCATTTGCAGAATTATCAGAAAGTTCCCCCAGAGAAGCTAGACCCACAAGACCTTTGGAAGGAGGTCCCGCCCCAAAGAATGCCCGGAGGCAACCCAGGTCTTCAGAACTGGCTCTCGGAGGTCTGTGTTCCAGGGCGGAGGTCAAATGGGATGGAATCTGTCGCCAACAGGAACTCCTGGGAGCTGAGCCCAGAGAGAACTCTGACAGTGAGACCGGCAATGGAAGGGGCCACAGGGTGGGCATTAGGCATTTAGGGCATCTAAAGGAAGCAGCCAGCAGTGCCCCCGGCAGGCAGGGGGGTGGGGCGGGGCCCCAGAGGCTCTCTCCAGCAGGTGGGAGAACGGTGACAGCAAACAGCAGCGTATGTCCTGGGGCTTGGGGTAGGACCCTGATCCTTGAAGGGTACCGGCCTCAGATCTGGGGGAAAAGAAATGGAATGACAGGCAGAAAATTAAGACGGGAGGACAGGAGAGTCTGGCAGGGAATCAAATTCAGGGCTTAGTCAGCCGGCCAGGTGACTCGGTTGCTTGGAGAGTCATCCCCTACACCAAGAAGGTTGCAGATCCCATTCCAGTTGGAGGACATACCAGAGGCAACCAATTGATGTCTCTCTCGCTCCCTCCCTCCTCCCTTCCCTCCCTCTTTAAAAATCAATAAACATATCCTTGAGTGAAGATTTAAAAAAATTCGGGGGCTTAGGAAATCAAGCGAGGCGACCAGAGTAAGCACTCAGGTCTTGGAACTGGGTTGGCAGGTGGGTTCACTTACTAGAATTGGGGTCCAGATTAGAGCAGGCCTGGCCCTGAGTCTGACCTGGGCCTGTAAATGCTATGCAATCACACAGGGGACTAAGGCCCTGGCCAGATGGAGGCTCCAGGGGGCGGCCAAACCTATGGGAGAGGATTAAGCCTCTAGCGGTATGTGGGGGGCTGTCCTTTCAGGCTCGGGTTTAGCTTTCTATCAGATTCCATGTGAGACCTGAGCTCGGTAAATTCTGAAAGAGCTGAGCTGGTATTCGCTGCCTGCCCCGCAGGGCCTGCTCCTTCCCTCAGTGTGCGGGCCTGCTCTGGGTCTCCGAGAAACTTCCTGCCAGGAACAGGAGGCTGCCGCTGGAGCTGATACCAGAGAGGGATCCCACCTGCTGAGCCCCACCACGTGCCTCCACAAGCCCCTCCTCCCCGGCATATTTGCATCGGGACTGGTGTGAAGGCCTCTACAGCCACATGATGGAATTTTGGGTGCAGAAGCAGAATGATGGGAGAGAGGGTGGGAGTTTGGGGAAAGCTTCTCAAAGTCCCTCATTGCTCCACCAGATAATAAATACCCAGGCACTGAGAGTGGGACCTTCCTCAAAAACCCACAGATGAGCCATGGCTGTGCTGTCATTCCTTGGCCAAGAGGCGAATTCATCGCTGGTCACGCTGACAGGGTCTGGGTGAGCACCTGTGTCCTGCCTGCAGTTGATGGCGTTTGGGATATGGCTTTGTTTGCAGGTGTCATTTCTCCAAAGCCAGTCCTAAGGGAGGCACCTGAGGGTCAAGTTTTCCAGGTCAGTTTGGGAAGCTCTGTACACCATGCCCACTGCTGGAGCCCCCAGTTCACACCAACAGATTCACGGCCTGAGAAGCCTAGCAGCGAAGGAAACGTGCACTGGAGTTTAATGCGATTTCCCAGCTTTACTGGATCCAGAATTATTTCCCCTGTGTGCTCGGTGCCTGCTGCCCCAAAGCTGGTTCCCTTTGGAACTCCCAGGGCATCGGCCTGCATGGTGCCAGGATCATTATCAGAGGGCGAATCAAAATGATGCTCTTTTTAAAAAAAAATTTAATAAATCTTTATTGTTCAGATTATTACATTTGTTTCTCTTCCCCCCACCCCCACATACCTCCCTCCACCTGGCTCCCACCCCTCCCTCTACTCTTACCTACCCCGCATTGTCCTCATCCATAGGTGTATGATTTTTGTCCAGTCTCTCCCTGCACCCGCTTCAACCCTTTCCCCCTGAGAATTGTCAGTCCACTCCCTTTCTATGCTCCCAATTCTATTATATTCACCAGTTTATTCTGTTCATCGGATTTTTAATTCACTTGATTTTTAGATTCAAAATGAGGCTCTGATTGGCAGAAGTTCCTGAGTTCCCTGTGTCTTCGAGGGGCTTCCATGGCAGCCACAAATCACCAGCTTCCCAGCTACCCGGGTTTACTACTCCAACCTGGGATTGTAATAGGGATGCCAGATGTAGCAGCTGAAATTGCAGGGGGACCAGCTGCATGTGAGTCCGGATAAACAACAAATGTCTTAGTGTAAGTGTGCTCCATGCAGTGTGTGATAACCCCATTTTGAAGACACATGTGAGGTGTGGGGAGCCTGTGGGAACAGTGAATGAATACCCAGCTCCACAGAAGAGCCACACGAGGACCCTGGCATCACACCCTGACACCCCCACAGCCAGTCACGTGTGGGGCGGCTCTGTGTGAGGCCTCGGGCGGGGCTCTGCATGCATTGCTTCCTTTCCTGCCCCTCAGGAGTGGTTGTTATTATCACCTTGATCTTTGATGAAAAAACTGCAGCTCAGAGAGGTTACGTGATCTGTCCAGGCCACACAGCTGTGACGTAGCAAAGTGGAGATCCAAGTTCCTTTAACTCCCAAGTCCAGCATCTTACTTCCTCTTGGCCCCAGCACTTACTGTCCCGTAGCCATAGACTGAGCCAATGACCTACAGGCAGCCCCCACACCATCTTCAAGAAGATCCCATAACCTCTCACCTCTTCCCCTTTCCTGGATGCCCTTCAGGTTCCCAGTGACGGGCGTTTTACTGACAGTGTTGCTGACCACTATGGAGTGTGAGGGAAGTGGTGAGCGCTTTCCATTCAGCAAGACTCAATCAAAGCTTCCCTGCCCTCCTGTGGCGCTTCTTGCCACCAGCCAAATGTCACCTTCATTCCCAGGAACCACTTCTCCTTCCTCCCCCAAGCAGACTTCCTCTTTGGGGCTTTGGGGCACGTGGCACATTGAAATGTACTATTGGCTTATGTGTTTCTGGACCTCTGGACTTCAGGCTTCTTTTTTTTTTTTATAAATTTAACTTTCGGGGGACAAAGAAAGGGAGGGGGAGGTTTACTCCAGGACTCAGCAGGATATCTGGCAAATAGTAGGTGACCAAGTATAGGCTTTGTCGAGTGATGCAAGACACACTGGAAATGATTAAAAACAACATAGCATACATCCTTGCTGTAGGAAAGGAACTTTATTACAGGTATAGCACGTTTATTGAGCTTGGCTCTATTAAGCTTCACAGATGTTGCGTGTTTTACAAATTGAAGACAAGACCCTCCGCTAGCAAAAAGATTATGACTCACTTGATTGTGAGACTCTCTTTATTGCTGTGCTCTGGCATGGAACCTGAAGTATCTCTGAGGTATGCCTGTTCTGGTTTCTTGGCATTTAAGAATAATCCCTCCCCTCGCCGGTCCCCCGATTTTCACGTTTGCTCCAGGAGTCTCTGAAAGAGAAGCCTCTCTCTGGACGCAGTACCGCGTTTGCCCACAAGATGGCGCGCGAGGCCAGTAGGTCAGCCTCGCGCTGCAGCCAGGCCCGCGCAGGTGACCCCTTTCCGAAGAAATGCACAAACCTGACACCCATTAGCTAACCCTATAAAGGCGCGTGGATGCTAAGAACCGGCCTTCGGTCTGCTCTCTGGCTGATGCTGGAGGAGCAGCCTTTTGGAAAGGGTGTTTAAAGGGTTGTTTAGGGGTTGCTCCTTATAACCCCGCGCTTTCATGGTTTTGAAACGTGGGGGAATGAACACAGAACAGAGCGGACACAGCCCTCAGCCTGGAAGTGACTCGGGATGACATCTTTTTTTGTCTCTTGAAGCGCATTTGCCTTGAGAATCACTCCCAGGCCTGTTGGAAGCGTCTCCCACGCCGCCGCCCTGCTTTGCACGGATTTGCACCCTCCGAGGAGGTGAGTGAAGAAGACTTTGCTGGCGGTGGCCTAACCAAACGGCCTGGGGACTCTCCAGGATGATGGGGAGCTGCCAAAGAGGTGGTTCTCTTTCTGCAGAAGGTCAGCTGTATTAGGAAGGCAAGGCCCCCTGCCCCCCGCCCCCCGCCCCAGGGGCACACGTGTGACTGGGAGGCGGGAAGCATCTCCCTAACCCTGTGGTTTGAAGGCTGCGGCCACCGCCACCCCCGTTTTCTCTCTGACCCCAATCCTCCCCTGGAGCCGGGCCGGGCTCCAGGCCAGGGCGTCCGCTGTGGACAAAGGGGCCCTGTTTGGAAGGTGTGGCCGCTGTGTGTTCCTACACGGGCTGACGGAGGTTGTCCAACGCCCCGAAGCCAATGTGATAACATGCAAGTACGCAAAGAGGGCAGCTGCGTCCTGCGCCTCCCAGGGAGCCGGGCACACCGCCCCCTGGTGTTCCTACCGGGGAGCAGCGGGGCTGTTTACATCCAGTGGCCGCCTCGCCCCTGGTCTGGCTGCTCACGTGGTGGATGCTGGGCTGGATGCTTCCTTCACCACGAGGTTGGCCTATTTCTTTTCTGGTTGATGGGGGAGCTGCCCATGACTCACTGCTTCTCCTCAGGGTCTTTGGAGTGTGAGGGAGTGACAGCCCCTTTTTCCCTCCTCCTCCCGGCACCCTGGGACCTCTGCCCGGCGCAGCGGGAGCAGACTGGCTGGGCTGGAGCCCAGGACTGGTTCTGCTGACACTGCCCATTGTGTGCAAACTGGGAGATGGAGGTTTTTTATTTTATTTTATTTTTTTTTTAGCTCTTTAGGCCCAGTTTCTTCTCCTGCAAACTGGGAATAATAACCCGTGTGCAGTCTCACTTACCCGTTGTCTAGAGGCCACGTTCAGATAGAATCTATATGATGTAGATAGTTGGTTGAGATGGCAAACAGGGTGTGCGTTCAAGGTGCAGAGGGCTCTCTGAGGGCCTGGGAGGTGAAGGAGCAAGGGAAGGTCGAGAGGATGAGAGGGGTGTAGTAGGCAGGTGCACATTATGGGGGAGGGGTGCCAGGTGGGGAAAGGGTGGGATAATGGCACAGTGACAGGAATCCACGGGACATTTCTTAGGAATAGTGGGTACCTCATTCTGGCTTAGTCAGAAGCTGTGTGTGTGTGTGTGTGAGTGTTTGTGTGTGTACATACATGTACACACGCAAGTGTGCTCATAATTGGGATACGAATCTGGAAATTGGTGTGAGGTCCAACTATGGAGGCTAGCACATTCCACGTTTATGAGCAAGGATCACATACAGAGCAGCGGGGGGAAGACTAGTGTGACTGTTTGAGTGTGAGAGAGGGTTGGAGAGACCCAGGGGAGGAGGCCCGTTTAGGAGACGTCGGAAGTTGTGGGTCAGAGGCACTGGTGTGGGAGACCAACATGGCAACCTGGGACAGAGATCAATGCCATTAAGCGGAGGAATCCACAGGACTGGACCGAGTGCAGGCCTCAGAGACCAGGAGGATGGTGCTACTGGGGAAGGAACAGGAAGGTCGTGGGGGCAAAGGTCGTGGAGGGCAGAAGGTTCAGCTTGCAGGGGATTCCACGTGAGGTGACTGGGTTCATCTGGCCACATCCAAGCAGGAACAGGTGAGGAGGAGAGCGGAGGCCCACAATTGATAGGACTCTTCCACAGACTCTCTTCACACTCTAACCTTGTTTTTAGGAATGTTGATGAGATTTGACCTTGACGGAGGCAGAACGATCCCTGGCTCTCTGTCTGGGCTTCCCCTCAGCAGTGACTAGCGATCCTCTCCCTGCAAGGCCAGGCCTCAGCTGCTCTTGTTGGACAGGGAGAAAGCTTAGCCACGTGGGCCAGGCTGTGTCTGGGGAGTCAAGACCCAGAGTTGTGTCTAAGAACGGGGAGAGGAACAACGAAGGTGGCAGGTCATTTGCTGGGAAAAGCCCAGGGTGGCAGGAGGCCTTTGCTTCCTCCATTCAGGTCCTTGCAGGCAACTGCCCATATGCTTGATGGAGACATAGATCTGCTGTAGTTTATGGACTCGTGACTCTCAGCAGCCCACAGGAGAATGCTGCTGGCATCGCGAGGTGTGCGTTTTAATTCTCAGGGAGTTGCAGGTGCAGGCAAGACCTGGAGTGAGCACAGAACCTGCAGGAGAAGAGGCGCAAGTGCCCACAAGGAGTTGGGTGGGGAGGGAGGGTCCAGCTCTGTGGTTAACCCAGCCCCTCCTTCCTCCCGACCTCAGGTTTCTCACCCGTAAAACAGGAGTCCCAGCTGGAGGACCTTCCAGCCCCTTTCGTACCCTGTTGTTCTTCAGCTTGTTTTGTGTCCCCATCCCAGCCTGGACCTGGGTTCTGTGGGCAGTGGTGGGGAAAGATTCACACACTTTGTCATTTGGAAAAAGCCACTGCAAAATCAACTATCTTGGGCCCCTCAAAAGCTGTTAATCGGTCCTGACCAGCGGAACAGAATTCTGGTCTCGTGGGCCAGTGTCAAACCTCACATTGTTCAGACCCTGGCTCCTCCCCAAAGCTGGTTGTAACAAATACGTTTTATGAGAGATGGTCAAATACGAAATTTCAAACGTTTTCAAAAGCAATTAAACCCTCTTTCGAAGGGAATTTTATGTGGAAGTCAGCACAGGTAAGACTCTGGCTGCTGTGTAAAAGGGACACAGGGCACCTGCAGGCTCTGGGGAGCACCGTTTGAAAGCGGCTGACCTAGGACCAGACTCTGAGGACAGATATGAGGACAGGTGAGGCCCCTAATTCCATGTCCCCGTGTGCGGACCTTCATGCAATTCTCTCTTTGTGCTGTGGGCTGGCTGCCTTGGATTGGCACTTGGCATCCATTTCAAACTCTTTCTTTGTACCAGAGAGGCTGGAAGGCTAAAAATGGCATTTCCCAGAGCCCCCTGTCCTTAGGGTTCTAGGAGTAGCTTCCACCATTAGTTGCACTCATGAAACATCTGGCGGTGGACATGGAGGGGGGCGGCATGCTGCACCGGCTCTCCCTGGCAGCCAGCGGTGTGCAGCACTAGCTGCGTGGGGGTCACGGGACATGGGTGGGGTGGCAGTGCCCTCCTGATCCTGGAACTGGAGTTAGGGCGGTGTGCCCTTAACTTCATGATTCTGTGTGTTGGACTTTGATTCTCTGCCATCCTGGTTGGGCAGAGGTGGCAGCTCCCTTGGTGGGCAAGTTGGGCGTCAGGGTTCTGATCGGCATTGCTGATGGCCCAGCCTATACCCTCTTCTCCTCTCTTTCTGTGGTCCATTCTGTAAGCACCAAAGTTTCCCAGCCTGGACCAGGCCTTCCTAAATTGACTACTTACTTTGTATCTTAGATGGTAATCAAACATGGCTATGTATTGACTGAGAGAAGACATAACCTCTCTTCTAGATATCACTTCTCAGAAATCTGGGCTAATTCAATTGTAAGAACTAGGATTGCATTTCCTAGTAACTATGCGGAATCATCACTCCAGACTTTTTGTTTAACAAAAGAGAGTGGATTCTGTTTCCTGCACTTGGACCCTGACTGATACTCCTGATATACCAGGTGCTTAGAAGTCTTCTGCTCCCTGTTGAAGCTTGAAGTTCTCTGAGCCTGAATTTCCACGTCTAGAGCCGCATGATAGTGATCATCATCATTGTATTGTATTGTAATTCTGACTTTTCTTGCATTTCTCACTATTGACTCCTGCCTCCCTGGGTGACTAACATCTATTTGAGGTTTTATCCAGCCCTTCCCCCATTATCGTTTGGTCCCCAGAACCATGATGGAAGGTCAGTAGGGATGGTTACTATAATTACAAGACTATCACATAATTGCCATGGTGGAGGTATGTACCAAACGGCCGGAGAATGAGGGGAATGCTGTGGGTTCCCTGGAGGGAAACGGACCAGGAAGATGTTATGTGTGCCTGAGTTTCCAAAAATAAGACATCTAAAGACAGATAGGCAGGGATAGGACTTTATCAGCAGGGAGAAAAGCACGTACGAAGACTCAGAGACCTGATCAGGCCTGGCGCTTTCAAGGCAGCCTGACGCAGGTGTTCAGGATCGTCAAATTGGGGAGTGGGACCTGTAGGAGGGGCCCAGCATTCCTGTGAGTGGGGGGCGGGGGGGGGAGTTTTCCACCCGGCTGAGTGACCACACAGAGACAATGCA
>PVJN01038893.1:0-20089 GCA_004026805.1 Lasiurus borealis
GGAGGAGGAAGGAGGGCGAGCGAGCGAGCGAGGCGGAGGATGGCGGAGTCGGGGCTCCTGACGGTAACCCGGGGCGGCGGAGGCGGGAGCGGGGGGCCGGTAGGTCGGGTCTTCCTGCCTCCCTTCCTGCCCGTCGGGCCGCCGGGCTGCCGGGCTGTCGGCAGGGGGAGGCCCCGCGCGCCCTGACTGGCGCGAGCCGGCGGGGCTGGGGCGAGGCCCCGGGGGCCGGGGCCCTGGGAGGCGCCGCCGCCGCCGCCGCCGCCGCCGCCGCTTTCCCGGGTGCTGTCGCTGCGAGGAGGGCTGGCCGGGCCCTTGGGCCGGGCGCTCCGTGTGCAGGCACCGCGGCCGGGCGCCGGGAGCGGGCGCTCGGCCGGTTCTGACAGCGGCGGGGCCCGGCCTGCGGCGGCGGCGGCGGCGGGCGGGCGGGCGGGACAGCGCCCGGCGAGGGCGAGGGCGAGCCGGCGGCGAGGGCGCGGGCCGGGGCCGCCAGGAGGAGAGCGGTGCGGCTCCCCCTCGGCTCCCGGAGCCGCCGCGCCGGGGCCGCGGGGAGCCCGGGGCCGCCGGGAGGGCGTGGGTAACGCTTGCCGGGCTCCCCGGCGCGGCGGCGGCGCGGGGCCGCGGGGTCCTCGCCCGCCGCCTCCCCGGCCGGCGCCGCCGCGCGCCCCTCGCCTCCCCGATCCCCGCGGCGGGGAGCGGGGAGCAGTTCGCGGTGCGCGGCCCGGGGAAGCGAGTTGTAGGCATTCGGGGACTGGGTCGCTCGGTCGCTCGGTCGCCCGGTCGCTCGGTCGGTCGGACGTGCCCGCTGGGAAGCCACCCCCGGCGCCGCTGTCGCTTTCAGAGATTAGCGGAGAAGTGCTCCCCTCCCTCCCCCCGCTCCACGCCGGAGGCTGCGGGACAAAACGACCTGTCTGTCCCCCCCGTCTCCCCCCAGCCCCTCCGTGCCCATTGTTTTGTGTCCTCCTCCTCCCCCGCCCCACGTTCACATAGAAGAAGAAGAAGAAAAAAAAGACTCTCGAAACCATTAATTGACCCCCCCACCCCCGCCGCGGGGCGGGGTGACGGGGTGACGGACGGGGTGACGGTGGGAGCGGGCACTCACAAACAGGTGGGAGGGAAACACTACGGATTTGGGGGAGCTGGGGAGGTCCCTCAGCTTTCTCAGCCCCTTTTCCAGCTGCCGGTGGGGTTTTGCTGCCCCGATGAGGGTGATGATGGGAAGAAAAGAGGGGGAAGCAGTGTTTTGCAACCCGCCCCGAGCGCTGTCTTCTTCTGAGCCCCGGGGGGGTGCCGGAGCCAAGCGGGTTGCATTGGGGGGGCTGTGTGTAGTAGGTGCACCTTCATCGTGGCTCTTAGTAGCGTGTCTGTAAAGCGTATTTACCCTGGTGCGGTGCGGTGCATCTCCTAAATGTCAGCAGCTTCTTAGGATCTGCCCGGAGGGATGGGTGTGGTATCCCCAAACTTACTTTGGGGGGTCTTTCCGAGTCCGAGGGTCCCCTTGTGTGACCGAGCGTTTTTGAATCTAAAGGAGACGTCAGTGCTGGAATAATACTGTCTTTTATTTTTAAAGACCTCGGTTTATTAGGGTGCTCCTCTCTGTACGTACTTGCATGCCATCATCCCTATACCAGTTACGCTGCGTTTGGAGGAATTTAGCAACCGGGCACAATTTATAACATTACGTTTATGGTTTGAGTTGATCCGTGTTAGGGTTTTTCTATGTGACAAAGTGACAAGGATTTTGAGGAAGGAAGGATGGAAATGAATGGCCGTTCCTACCTATGGAGCTGAGATAGAATATCATCAGCCTTTTAAAGACTTGTGTGAACGTAAGGTACCCTGTACTTGTAAGTCATTATGATTATACATTTGAAAACCAGACCATAGGCAGATAAATAAAAGGCTTTGTCTAAGGTTTGTAACTTTCAAATGGCTTAAATGTAATATAAAGCTAGCATGTAAAAGTATAATAATCCTTTTTTCAAATTTTTAGGTTTAAAGCCTATAGCATGCCGGTTTGGTTTCTATATATTGTGAGATTATTACCATAACAGGCTTGGGTAACATCCATCTCATACAGGTACAACAAAAAGAAAACAAGGAAATATTTCTCCTTGTGATGAGAACCCTCGGGGTTTGCTCTCAACTTTCCTGTATCTCACACAGCCGTGTTAGCCAGAGTCATCATGTGGTACATTACATCCTTAGCACTTATTGTGTAACTGGAGGTTTGTACCTTTTGACTACCTTCCTCCTATTCCCCTCCCCCATCCTCCTCTGGTAACCGCAAGTCTGATCTCTTTTTTTTTAATGTTTTTGTTAGTGTGTTTTGTGGTGGTGTTTTTTTTAGATTACATATCTAAGTGAGATCATACAGTATTTGTCTTTCTCTGACTTGTTTGCTTTCAAGGTCAGTTCATGTTGTCCCAAATGGTAGGAATTCCTCATAAAACTATATTCTTGAAATGCCAGTGTTGAGGTAAGAGCCTTGCCTGTATCTAAGGTTCCTTCCTTTTCCCCCAAGATGTTCGTTCAGTTTTTGAAGAAACAACTATATTTATGTCAGGTTGGCATTTGTTTTCTGATCTCGTTGTTAATACAGTTTTCAAGTGTTTAAAATTTTCTCTTATTTTTTTATAGATTGTTTTGCATGAAAGAGGGATATTAAGAGTTAAATTAATAGCTTGTAGCTGGATAATTTTTTAGTTTTTAAACTACCATATTCAGAAATTTTATCAAAGCTGTGTTTTGATCATTGTAGCAAGTAAGAGTTATATTAATAACTTGTGAACTACAACCCAGTCAGAAATTTGAAACATTTCACTTTTCAAAAGAAACAGCAAAATTGTGAATTCTTCTGTTAGACTTGCTGGAATTATGCTTTTTAAACAATACTATTTCTTCAGTGTCTTGGGTCAGGGCTTGTTCCACATTCAGAGAGCCATGAACCGTAATTCTCTGGAAAATACTCCCAAAGATGGTTTCTGAATAACTGTTGGGATATTATTATTTTGCCTTGGCTTACCTGTGTGAATTATGGGGGAAGGGTGGATAAAATTGGAATTCTTTGTTATTTGGGCAGTTAATTATCGTCATATTTGTTTTGAAGATATGCTAAGTTTATCATGTAATTTAATATTTCTGTAGGACTTGTTCTTTAAACAATTTAAATTTTTAGATTTTGTTTCTTGTAAAAAAGATATTTAAAATATGTAAGAATAATCTGTTGTGTTTTTTGACTAAAAAATATATTCTAACCTGTATTTGCAGATAGGAAGGTTGATATATTTTGGAGGTTGAAGATTAAATAAAAGGATATGTCTTTATAACTCAATTTACTATATCATTTGTGTATGAAAAAACGTAAAATCAATACTTAAAACAACAAAACAAATCCAAGACCAACACACACGCCCCTCCAAAACAATAAAAAAACAACCAAACGACCTTCAAGTCCTTCAGTGCATCTGAAGTTTTTTCTAGCTTGGCCTTGGTGGAAGTATTCTTGAACTAGTTTATATTATAAAATATCAATTAGGAGAGGAAATTTAGATATAAGCGCTTAGATATTTCCTCGTAGGAAATAAGACTCGTAGGAAATTGGTAAATATTCTGTGAGTAGATAAATCAAATAGAAATTGGCTATAATTTAGCAGCAGAGTGATACATTAAGTATTTTTATGTGATACTTGAGTATTACAGACATTAAATTGTTATTTTTTTGTTTATTGTTAGACTTACGTTTTATGCATTATATTATGCATGGGCATGTTATCATTTAAGGCTAAATCTTTCATGTATATGTATATGTATATGTATATGTATATATATATGTATATGTATTTTCTGTTATCCCTGTCTTCTGAATTTTGTTTACTTGTTACACTGCATCAAGTTTATGCCCTATAGATCTTTCCAGAAATATTTTCTCTGTTAATATAGTAATTACAATTTTGTATTTTTCTACCTCTCTGTCTACACTTTTAAAATCTGAAAAAAATGTGTAAGTTACAAAGTGACCTTTGGTGTGCTTGAACTTGATCTATATAGAGTGTTCTGCAATATAATGTCATCAGTGTAGGTTGAAAAGAACATGCATAAGTCTGAGAAACTGATTTATGTTCTAAAATATGTAGTTGAATTATTTTAGAGTAAACTAATGTTTATTATACCATTGTTGGGTATTTTCCCCTGGTTTGCAACTTTTTAGCAAATCAAAATTTCTTACACTTGAAAAGCATATTCTAATTACAAAGGGCTCCTCAGCTTTTTAGATATTGTCAACGAATTTGCTTTTTGAGAAAATAAGGTCCCATTATCAAGATTTAAAAGAACTAATTAGATTTCACACTATATGTCTCATTGCAATTTCTCTATAAAGATCAGCACTGGTTGCAAAAAGTAGTGAATGCTGTTAAAAGGCAAAGGTTCTTTTGTCAGAATTGAACATATTGCTTGAAGCTAAAACATTGCAAGAGACCTTTAAAAGATGTAATTGGTCCTTACATGAAATGAACCTGAAAACCTTTTATGAAGTATTTGGCATGTCTATCTCCTAATATTTACAGCACTGTGAACACTCACAATTTAACCACTTTATTTGTCCTCAAAAACTAAGTTCTACAATTTTAATTTAGTAATTTCACAGTTGACAAAGATCTTTTTCTTTTAGTTTTTCTAATGTCTTGGAGGCAAAGTGGAAATGGGTTGTTCTGACCTTGATAATGTCTTAGAATTTGGAGTGCGTTTCATCAATTAAATGTGAGCTTTCTCAGTTTTATACGGTACTCCTTCCTGCTTTTAAGACTTCCACAGTTTTGCATATAGTCTTTATGTTAACTTTCAAATTTTGTTCTATAAATATTTCTTACTAACTACAGTTTCATATTCACTAATGTCCTAGACCTTCTGAGTACCATGTATGGTTCACACTCTGAGGATGCAGAAATAAATACACTGTTTCCTACGCTCAGCAAGTTCAGTTTGTTGCCCGAGCTGGGCAAGTCAGTAGTTGATTGTTTTAGAGTGACAAGTGCTTTGACAGCACTATACACTGAAGATTTAGATGAGTTAAGACTCGGACTATATGTATAACCAGCATTGCTTACTGGAGGATTGGGCAAGAACTAAGTCTTGAGGAATAAGTAGGATAAGTAGAGGTTAAAAGAAGCATAGAAGTTAGAGACATTAATGTCCATTTGGAGAATTGCAGGTGAATAGCAATTTGGATTTCATGTATGACCTAATATTTTAGGTGATACAGTAGACTTTCATGAAAGCTCACATTTTGAGAGACTGTTATTTCTTGTGTGCCTAATTTAATTTGGGCCTTGAACTGTAGATCTGCATTAATGTTGGGGAATTGCTCAAAATTATTACTTAAAACTTAATAAAGTATATATTTTATTAATATTTTAATTAAGTACAAAAGAGGAGCTATTAGCCTGATAGGAAATATTTTCCAGGCTTTACAACTCTGATTATATTTCAAAATTGAAATTAAGTATCTTTTTCTAGTGTTTATGCGTCATATAACAATTATGAATTTCTTTAGAGTTCATGTAGGTTTTTATTATACATTTAAAATTTTCTGTTCTGAGAATTAAAAACAACTTCTTTGTAAACTTATTTAAAAACTAGTGGCCTGGTATGTGGATTCATGCCCATTGAAAGGAAATTAATTAGAAGAAAGCTTCGTGTGGTAATTACTGCAAAAAAAAAAGGATATATAACAGTATTATAAAATAAAATACAAAATATTTTAGTATTTGCTATTTGCCCATTCTCTATAATAGAAGTGTTAGAGAAGAAAGAAAATTAATAAAATGTATATGAAAGTAATATATAAATTGATTAATAAACAATAACAACATGATATAAAAACAAGACAGATATAAAAATAACAAAAACATAAAAGCAACGTTGATAAAAACAATGATTGGTAAATTGATTAATAAATAAACAACAACAACATGATATAACAACAAAGTGCCAATAGTTGGTCTTCAGACACATTCTGGCATTGCATGCGATTGGCGCCAGTGAGAGCCTTATATGTATTGTGCATGTGTGAGTCAATGTTTATTTTTAAATCATTAATGTGTGTCATATGTACTGGCCGGACAGTCATTCCGACAGTTGGATGGACTTGGGGGTTGGTCACTTAGTCTTCTATATATATGTGTGTGTGTGTGTGTGTGTGTGTGTATATACATATATATGTATATGTATATGTATGTGTATATGCATGCCACTTTTTCAGGCAAGTAGATCAGACCATATTATTAGTAGTTATATCCTGGTAGAAGTCTTTTTATGGTCTCACATGATTTAAAAGTTTTCTGAGCTTGAATATTAAGTAATATTTCACATAGTAATACTTTTTCAAGGGCACAGTGAGGTCTTCTTTGCGATCCCAAAATCCATTTCCCACAAAGTGAAATACGTACTGCCATAGTTTCCCATTTTAAAACATTCTCATACTGCTTTTCTTTTGGTTTTGATACTTTCATTTTCATTACAGAAAT
Organism: Lasiurus borealis; assembly: GCA_004026805.1. Classification (NCBI taxonomy): domain Eukaryota; kingdom Metazoa; phylum Chordata; class Mammalia; order Chiroptera; family Vespertilionidae; genus Lasiurus; species Lasiurus borealis. The sequence goes on from PVJN01038893.1 coordinate 6,525, forward strand.
TTAAGAAATTTCTTTGTAAAATTCTCACATTTTACAGTTTCCTTATAAATATAACATCTCATTTATCTCAAGGTTATTTAATAGGAAACGAAAACTTTCTGATATCTCCTTGAATAAAACCAAATGTGATGTCCACCTGGCTAACCTAATTACTCTTCAGCCTTTAGTATTTCATCCCGGGGAGGCCTTCTTTGATCCCTAGATTTTTCTGTTAAAGGTCCCTTGGCACCTGCACTTTTTTATTTCACTCATCATGTTTGTAATGATGTGTTTAATGTCTGTCTGTTTGCTATTCTGTAAGCTTTGTGATGAGCAGAGCCCCCAAACAAGTCACTAAAAAGGATAGAGAAGTGTCATTGCTCTTCAACACATTTCCTGCTTTTAGAATCCATTAGTACTCCATTCAGGATTTTTTTTGCTCTCATAATATACAATTTTTAGAAGTTTGGTAACCAAATGTAAAAAGACCTGGGGTACTCCTAGAGCCCATAAGAGAGTTGAAAATAAGAACAGAGAAAAAACAGTTAAGGGAAACACAGAACTTAAAAAAAAAATTATCAGTTTAAGGCACCTTAATGTGATAAACACACTTAGAATCTCTCAAGACACTATTTTATATGTAGCTATGTTTTGTATTTCAGAAAGGTTTCCATCTAAAATGATACAATTAAAAAAACACTTAACCTTCACAAGAGGTGCTTTTTAAAAATTGATTTTAGAGAGAGAGAAAAAAACACACACACACAAAAAAAACACACATTGATGTGAAAGAGTAACATCTGTCTCCCCAGAGATCAGACCTACCACTCAGGCATGTTCCAGGAACAAAATCCAAGGTGCTCCAACAACTGAGCCTTCCTGGCCAGGGGCCAGGGCTACAACTGAAATTTTTAATGTGTTACGCTTTATTATTGGAAAGATGTGCTTAATGAGGTGAAATACAGTAGGCACCATAGTGTTTGAGTAAAATTAAGTAGAAGCAAGTAATTATCTGATGATACAGAATCAATGCAGTATATAACATTATGGCCTTAAAATTTGCAGAAATAGCTTTTATACCAAACATGTGCTCTTTGTTTATTTAGCTGTGAAATATGTGGAATTGAGTAACAACATGTTTTTTTTTTTTTATCAGTTTCGACCTGTTGCAACGATATGTCAAAATGATATATTTCTGCAACCTCTATTCTGTTAAAGAGAGTAAGCTACATCTCTTAGCATTTCCTAGTAACCTGGACTGGAAAAATTAGATTGGAGGTCATATAATAGAATTATATGCAGGGTAGCAGATTGGATGACCTGAAATAGATTATATTTAGTTTTGTTTTATGTATCTTATAGTACAAAATTTCACTTTAGTTCTGGTTCAGATAAATTGCATTTTATCTTAATATTGTAATCTATAAGGATAAGGATGTAGATGAGCTAATTCTTCTTATTTTGTTGCTAAAATAAATATTGGTTTACCATGTATTAATTACAGTTTTAAACTTATAGAAATAGGAAACTCATATACTAGGCCAGTGGTTGGCAAACTGCGGCTCGCCAGCTGCAGTTTGCCACTCTGTTGACTAATGAGTTTGCCGAACACTGTACTAGGCAGCTTAAAATAGTAAGGTTTTATGATTTAATCTTGAAGACATTTCTGTACTTTGGAATAGTGATTTGGAATTCTTAATACTAGAAATATGTCCTAGTTTCAGAACACCCACTAAGCAACTGTGGGACTCAGCATGCTAAATGGCTTGTAGTGCTGCAGTATTTTTTAATTTTCCCCACCTCCTGTTATATAATAGCTTATTGTAGTACACACTGAAGATGAGTATTTGGGCCAAGAACAAAATTTATTGAAGCCCCCAAATATGTGAGACTGTCAGGCTTTGTGTTGGGCTCTGAGGACCTAAAGATGATCCTATATAATAAAAGGCTAATATGCAAACTGACCGAACAGCAGAATGACTAGTTGCTATGACGTGCACTAACCACCAGGGACAGACGCTCAATGCAGGAGCTGCCCCCTGGTGTCAGCCAGAAGCCCTGAGCCTGGCTCACGGCTGGCCAGCACAGTGGCAGTGGCGGGAGCCTCTCCTGCCTCTGCTGCGAGCTCAGGATGTCTGACTGCCTGCTTAGGGGTGAGCCGGCAGTCGGATATCCCCCGGGGACTCCCCCATTGTGAGAGGGCGCAGACCAGGCTGAGGCCCCCCTCTCCAATGCATGAATTTCGTGCACCAGGCCTCTAGTCAACTATAATGATGGCCGGTGAGTGAATGGTATAAATTAGGTGCTAATATTTTAGGTTACAAATAAGGCATAAAAAGCATTGTTTTGGGACTTAAGAGAAATAAATGGAATCACTATTTTTGAAACCAAATTTTAAATACCATTAAAATTAAAAAAAAAACCCTCTGATATCAACATTTCCATGATGATTGTGTACATGACATGGAAATTATTTTAAACTTCCAGGATGTTGAGCAACATTATGCCAGTCTATGAGAACCAGCTACTAAAACTGTTTGAAAACTAATTATGAAGAGTGAAATCTACTACCCGGTTGGAGTGGCTTAGTTGGTTGAGCATCATCCCTGCACCAAAAGGTTGCAGGTTCGATTCCTGGTCAGGGCACATGGCCTGGGTTGTGGGTTTGTTCCCTGGCCAGGGGCAACCAATCCGTGTTTCTCTTTCCTTCCCTCTCTCTTCCTACCCTTCCTCTTTCTAAGTTTGTCCTCAGTTAAGGATTAAAAAAAAATAATAATGAAATCTGCTAGTTTACCGGCATTGTTCAAGAAACTATGTTTGTAAAGGCATTTGATAAAACAAACTTCTATCAGCTTATTTTGTTAATGGAAAAAGGTACTGAGTTGATCCACACTAATTGTAATACCTACAAATGGATATTACAGTTAAATGTTACAGTTTAAGGATTTTCATGATATGAAAAAGGAATGACTTAAGCTTTGAAAGTCAGCTATGTAATTCTTGTAGAGTTAGTTCTGAGAGTAATGCCTTAATTCAAGACTAATTATTCACATATAAAAATATATTAAAAAAGCTTATGGCCTTTTCTCAACTGGAACTCAATTATACCTGATAGTTTCATATATATGGGTATACTAGTATATATGTAATAGTTAATATAATACAGCTGTGTTAAGATCTTGAAGATTTTTGTTTCATCAAAGAAAGTTGAAATTAAATTTCATATAATTTAAGTTTTGCTATATTATACTCATATTCTTTGAAAATTGATAATCCATAATAGTAGGTTCATGTCCTAAAAAACTTTCCTGACTATACTATTACCCAGTTTTTATAAACTAATAATTTGATAATATTTGAATTGTTTCTGAGAGGAATTAAAATTAAATATTGCCAAATAATGTTTTTTTCTTTCTGGCATGGTTTAAGTAATTAATATATTATTTGCTACCTGCAAATTACTATGATTTATCTCTTTGTGATGTAAGAATTTGTCTTTATATCAAAGCTTCTATAAACTATGTGGGAATCATATTTTGAGATTATAGTAACAAGATAGTAGATAGTATATACCAGTTGAGAATTGATTGGGTTTAATGTGTTAAATTACAAAAATAATAAAACATCCTTTTATGTATTCAAAAATATAAGCAAGGCCTTCCTTTATTTTGAGTAGTTTTTGAAGGAGAAATACTTTATTGATCTTAGTTAAATTGGGCCTAGCTGCTTAATGTATTTCTTTTGACCTTATTTGAGAAAGTTTTTGCCATGGGATATTTAAAGAAATTAATACAGAGGTAAATGATAGATATTTTTAAAGCCCCAAATGTCTTATGTAAATCCTGTTTTAACAACTGTCAAGGATAAGTAGATAAATAAAATAATTACTTGAGCATATGGTCTTCATCTAAATAGTTTGAAGAAGTGAAAAAGACTTTTATAGTAATGGGAACTTATTAAATACTGATTCTTAAATGTAAAATACCAACCTTGAGACCACACACTCCTTTAATCTTGTTACATACAGTACATTTATTGTTGTTTATATTTTCTGACAGTTTCTGATAGTTTATAGAATAAGTAATGGAAAGGATTTATAATCAGATAAGACCTAGTAAAGGAATGTGAGGTTTATACTAACAAAAATGAAACAGTTAAATGTAATGTACTTAATTTTTAGCATAAAAGTACTGAAAATTATGTTTTTTTAAAATTGAAAATACTTTATTGAGCATTACAGTCATCTTAATGTTAATAATCTAAGATAGCAATTACATTTTATCTCTTTTGCTTTACACTGATAATTAAGTAACCAACTTACTGGTTTATTGCTACTTTGCCCCTGATAAATGAAGAGTAAAGTATATTTTGGGAATACTTAGGGTTGTGTTTGACATGTTTTGAATTCCTTGGTAAGAAAGGCAATTTAAGCAATATTCAGAGGTAAATCTTTTGGGAGCGTGTTTGTGTGGCATAAGTTTTCAAACAATGTTTGGTCAAGGATATTTGATGTTTACTGTCAGATCTTAAGTTATATTGAGACATTTAAATCCCTCCTACACAACCTCTCCCTTTTATTTTGATACTTTGTTGGAGAAACTTGCAGTTTATATATAGGTGAGTTGAAGTGTTGTACAAGAGAGCTGTAATCCTATTATGGCTTAAGTTGTGGGTTGGGTAAACAAGAATTTTCAGTTCTTTGCTCAAAACGTTTGTTTGCCCCAAATCAAATTTATGTAAGTTTTATTTTTTTTCTCATGAGAAGGAACACAGATTTCCTGAAAAACTCTCATGTATTTGCTATTGTTTAAAATAAATTAACCATATCTTCTCCATCTCCATTCAAACTATTCCATCTTGCCTCCTCGAAAAGGGAAAAATTTCAATGAATTTGAAGGTGCTTAGAGTTGTTCACAGACAGCTATTTCTTTAGCCTCCATGAAAACTATTCTTACCTCAGGTTTACTCATACTGCTTATGAATGTGGTTTTTGTTTTTCTTTTAATTTCTCTATGATCAATAATGTTCCCTTGAGCACATTAATTTGGGGTGCTTTCTTAATGTTTTGAGGATTCCTTTTTAAACTCCTGAACAACAAAAATATATAGCTTTATGTGATTTGGAGGGAAGACAGTTTATTTTGTTCCTTTAAGCTACTTAATAAGGATTGTTTCAGATCTTACAAAAAAGGAAAGTACAAATGAAGTCTTGCCATTTTTAGGTATTCATATCAAAATCAGAGTGAGTTCTAGTTAATTTTAAGTGGAATATAGGGAAACTATGCATGAAGCAATGTGTGTGTGTGTGTGTGTGTGTTGTTAATCATTACTCAAGGATGGGTTTCCATTGATTTTTAGAGAGAGTGGAAGAGAAGGGAAGAGAGAGAAACAGCCAGTTGGTTGCCTCCTGCACGCATGCTTCCTGACCAGGGCCGGAGATCCAGCCCTTGACCTGAATTGAACCCTGGGACCCTTCAGTCTGAGGCCAATGCTCTATCCACTGAGTGAAACCAGCTAGGACGAGAAAACATTTTTATCTGTTTATTGTTCAGTTATCTTAATTCAGCAGGTGTTTATTGAGTACTTACTGTGTGCTTAATAAAAGTTCTTGATATCTTTTAATTTGTAGAGCACTTTATAGAATAAAAATTGTTTAAGGAGCCTGTCATCTATCTAGTAGGATAAATAAAACCAAGTTAGCATATACTTATAATTCTCTTAATAAATAAAACTGCTATTATGTGTTAGGCATTATTTCTAAGTACTAGGATACACCTGTGAAAAAGAAGGGTCCCTATTTTCCATTACTTTAAATGAGGGAGTTAGGCGACTAACCTAGTAAGTATAATCCAGTGTGATGCATGTTCTGATAAGGGGTAGTTTTAGGTGGGGGAAGGGGTATTCAGAAATGTTTCTGAGTAATCAAGAAAGGCTTCTCAGACCTCTGAGCTGAGGTCTGAAGAACACAAGAATTGGATCAGTGAAGAATTGTAAACCAATGTTCTGGCCGAAGAGAAGAGCTTGTATAAAGTCCCGGGGGTAGAGATAGCAGGACCTGCTGTGACTAGAGTGCCAAGTGGGAAATACCAGATTTGTGGCAGGAGAAGTAAGCAGGGGCCAGCTCTTGAAAGACTTGGTAATTACTGCTAAGAAATTTGGATTTTATCCTGAGGGCTGTGTTTATGGAGGCCACCCACTCTTCCCTCAAGTGTTTTAAATTGTATAGTAACCTGATTAGATGTGAGTATTTGAATGATCACCCTAATTACAGTGTAGTGATTAGGTTAGGAGCAGGATGGGGGAGTGGTTGTGGTAAGACCAGTTACAAAGCTATTGAGAGAGATTCGGTATTGCCTAGAGCAGGGTAGTGGCAGTGAGAATGAACAGAAGTAGAAGTCGGGAGAAATTTGGGGAAAAGGATGGGTAGGGTTTGGTGATGGTCAGGATGACTCCAGGAATCTTGACCTTTCCTCCAACCTTTTTAGTAGCTTTCTCCGTAGCTGTTGTCTTTTTAAATTAACTGATTGACTGATTTAAAAAAAAGAAAACTTAGAGAGGAAGGGTGGGTAGAGAAAGAAAGAAAAACATCAATTTCTTGTTCACCTATTTCTGCATTAATTGGTTGATTCTTGTATGTGCCCTGACCGAGGATTGAACCCTCAGCCTTCGGGTATCTGGACGGTGCTTTAACCAACTGAGCTACCTGAACAATGCCTGCCTGTTATCCTTTTAAAGAAGCCTTTGCTGATTCCCCCAATGTCCAAGACTGTTGTAGGGTCTTCTCTTTGTGCTGCAGCAATCCTTACTACACCGTTCTTTGCCTTATCCACTTGTTTATAAGCTTACAGACAAGAACTGTTACTTACTATTGTATACCTTGCATCTTGAACAGTGCATGACACTTACTAGTATATATTAAATAAAATGACTGAATGAAAATATAGTTTTTATATTTATATAAATTTAAATATTTATAATTGGAGGAAAACTTTTTTCTGAACTGCTAGTATCCAAAAATTGGTTTATAACTTCAGTGGATCATATCACTCCATGAACTTTTGAATATCTCTTGTACTATAATTCAGATCTGAAGTGCTGGATATATTTAGTTCTTTAGTCCATGGGCTGTCATGGACTAATTTAAATGGGCTTTGATATTATGTTGATCTCTTGTATTATACATTTAGATTTTCTTTATAAATGAAAATTTAATTACTTTTATCCTTTCTCATTTGAAAAGTCAACATAACCAAACTAGCACTGTTAGGATTTTTTCTGTTTCAAAATGAAAATAGATGTTTTTTTTCATCCTTGATTATGAAAAGAGTGAATGCTTATTATGTACATTTAAAAAGTGATACAGAGATATAGGAAAGTGAAAACCAACCTAATACATTACCATCATTTGATGGATGTTTTTCTAGACTTTTAAGATTTTTTTATGTATTTATGAATGCCATGATTAAGTTAAAAGAAAAATTATAAACAGAAAGGAAATATATGACATCTATACTAGTAGTCACATTAATCGGCAAAAGATTCTTTGTATCTTTCATACAAAGAATACTGATAACTAGTGTATAACCTATAGATTGGGAAGTCATATAGTCTTCACAAAGTACACTATTATATTAAAAGCACTGGTAATTTATGCTATAAAAATACAATTTAATTATGTTTGAAATACATCTTATTCTAAAACCTATTTGACCATGGAACAAAATGTTGTAGGAATAGATTTTGGGAAATTTGGAGAATGTATTATTGAACACTAGAGGCCCAGTGCACGAAATTCGTGCACGGGTGTGTGTGTCCCTCAGCTGAGCCTGTACCCTCTCCAATCTGGGAGCCCTCAAGGAATGGTAGGATTGGGCTTAAATGAGCAGTTGGACATCCCTCTCACAATCCAGGACTGCTGGCTCCCAAATGCTTACCTGCTTGCCTTCCTGATTACCCCTAACCACTACCAGCCTGATCACTCTCTAACCACTCCTCTTGACAGCCTGATTGATGCCTAACTGCTCCCCTGCCAGCCTGGTTATCCTTAACTGGCATCCCCTGCAGCCCTGGTCACCCCTAACCTCCCTCCTCTGCAGGCCTGGTCCCCCCAAACTACTCCCCTGCAGGCCTGGGTCCCCTCCTTCCTCCAACTGCTCTTCCCTTCAGGTCTGGTTGCCCCCAACTTTCCTCCTCTCCTGGCCTGATCACCCCTAACTGCCCTGCCCTGCAGGCTTGATTGCCCCCAACTGCCCTCCCCTGCTGGCCATCTTGTGTCCACATGGGGCCAGCCATCTTGTGTGTTGGAGTGATGGTCAATTTGCATATATTACTCTTTCATTAGATGGGATTTTCAGGTTAGCATGTTGTTAGGTATTCCAAAATATGTGTTTGCCTGACAGAATTATTTGGAGCCACAGGGTGCTAATAAGGTTTTAACTATGGATAAACTAGAGGCCCATTGCATGAAATTCGTGCATGGGTAGGATCCCTAGGCCTGGCCCATGATCAGGGCCGATCTGTGGGGCAACTGGCAAGGCGATCAGCATGCCTCCTGCCTTGGCTGGCCTGGGGCTTGTGGGCTGGGGGAAGCTTCTGCATTGAGCATCTGCCCCTGGTGGTCATTGTGTGTCATAGCTACTGGTCCTTCTGCTGTTTGGTTGATTTGCATATTAGACTTTTATTATGTAGAATAGGGTTACCAATGGTCTTCATATGTATTGGCCGGTTGGTCACGTGTAGTCGGCACCTGTGAGAGCTTTATATATATTCTGCATGCATGAGTCAACGTGGGTGTCATGTGTACTGGATGGTTGGACAGTCGGTCAGTCACTATTTTATATATAAAGTTAGAGGCCTAGTGCACGGATTTGTGCACTGGTGGGGTCCCTTGGCCTGGCCTGTGGGGATCAGGCCAAAACCGGTTCCCCCACATCACTCAAGGGGTCCCAGATTGTGAGAAGGCAGTTCTTGGGTGACACACCCCAGAATCAGGCTCTCTCCTCTCTGGTTCTGGATGCATCACTCAAGAACTGCAGCTGCCAAGTCACTGCAGTTTGGCAACCCTTGCGTTGAGCATCTGCCCCCTGGTGGTCATTGCACGCCATAGCTACTAGAAGGTTGGCCGGTTGCTTTGTTTTTTTTAGCCTTTTATATATATAGACCAGAGGCCGCGGGAACCAGCATCAGGTCCCTGCCCACCTTGAAGACAGTTGCGACGGAGATAAAGAACAGTTTCCTGCCCTAACCTATCCTCCTCAGGAGCACTTAGATTGACCTTTATCGGAAGATGTGAATTGAACAGAGAACACTTACTTGTTCCCATAAAAAAATCATATGACGTTCAGCAGGTGCCTTTTGGCGTTTGGTCGTGACGGCATCATGGCCACGGGGTTTTTATAGAGATGGCATATAGGTTATTCAGAAGGTAATTTTTGAACATCCCAAATTGGTCTTTGAAACTACTTGGTGTTAAGATTCAGCAATCAGAGTTTTAGAGCTTTAGGTACCTATGAGATCATGTAGACCCCAAATTCGGGTTGTTTTTTTGTTTTGTTTTGTTTTTTCCAAGTGAAAAAACTGAAGATTAGAAAGATAGTATTTGTCTAAGGTCACACTAATTTCTCAAAGGATTTGGGACCAGATGTACAGCTCCAGAGCTTTTGATCTTTTTTTTAATGTGCCCTTTCCCACCCCTTCAAAACCCCCTTTTCCCCCATATATTACTTTTAATCACATTCCTTTTGAGAAAGTAATAGCTAGAGTATACCTTTGTTTAATATGAGAATTGAAAGTACAGTTTGATATAAATTAAGGTGGGTCAAATTTAATGTAGATAGAACATCTCAAGTAAATCTCTGAACATACTGGACACACAGTCCCCCCTTACTGATCTGAATTACTCTCTTTCTCCTAGGCGAGAGAAAAATAGTTTTGGAATATGAATCTACTCTTAACAATATTACTACTAAGGAATAATCAGTGCTAGTCTTTAAGAATCAGTACATGGACCAAGGAAGCATGAGTCAGGTTCTTTTTGAATTGAGCCCCGCATCATCATTTCCCTTGTGGTCAGTATGGAAACTTTTTTTTTTTTTTTGGTATATATTTTACTATTAGTGGCAAAGTGGACCTAAATGCTGCAGAATCAAATCTTGTTCTGTGAATAGTTTTCCTTGTTTCATGTATCAAATCCTGATTATTTACATGATTTTTTATATCTCCTGAATATATTCTGAATTAGTATAGTGGTTAAGATAGTTTTGGAGTCAGAACTCTTGTCAGGCTTGTGACTGCCAATTATGTTCTAGGTGATCTTAGACAAGTCATTTGATTGTCTTTTAAGCCTGTTTCATCATATATAAATGAGGATTAATCTTCCTCAATATTATTGCAAGGACTTAATGAGATAACAGCTGAAAGTACTTTGCACAGTGCCTAGAGTGTAGTAAGTACTCGATAAATACTATCCGCTATTATTTAGTGGTGTTATTGTCAGATTCACAGCATCCTATTGGTCAAATAATTTAACTTTCATAAATCTTGGTTAACTCATTTGTTAATGGGAATAACACCACTTGGGGTGCCCACTTCACTGGGTTAAGTGGAAGTCAATTGTAATCAGATTGTAATAGTAATTTATAAACTCAACCTGAACTGAAGTGACAAGTCTTACACCACTAGGACCAGGCAGGTGAAAGAGAGTGGAGATTTCTTTTTGAGAAAGAGTTTAGAGATCGACGACACATCTGCCTTCCTTCAGTGCTGGCATTACTGAGGCACCTGCAAACATACCTGCCTTTCCGAGTCAGTCAGGCCCAGAATGCATATCTGTCTCATGGACTACTCATAAGATTCCAGATGAAGACTCTGTGGCAGATTCCAAACTCTTTTAGCATTTGCTCTCAACCTCCATTTCTTTACCTTATTTCTCGCCAATTCCTCTGCCATTCGCTCATCACTGATAGCTCGCTCCCCTGTCTTTTCAGAGAGAGGGGTAAGCCCTAAAAGTTTAAGGGTACATTCTTTCATTTCTTCTGCGATCTTATACAGATGTGTAACTCTCACACACATTTCAAACAAATAAAAATACCCCAGTTATATTGTGAAAAGCCACATTTTCAAAAAGAATTTTCTGGATTATATGCCCACCAGCAGACTGTGATTGTCCATTTATCTGTATCCTCACCAGCCCTGTTCTTTTTTTTATGTTTTCATTGGTAGATATAACATTGTTTCTCGTATTTTTAAGTCAATATTATTCTAGTGAGTCGTGAAGATACCTTTCTAGGTCTTTCAAAACGCCAGGGGAGGGACCCAGAGTTCATGTGATCATTTACTTCAGAATGGAAACATAACTTTGGACTGTGATTCAGTTCACCAAACATTAGTTTAGCATGCTACCATACCTCGGTGTTTACCCTTAACTAGAACTTAGAAATCACTATCTTAAATTTGATGTGTCTCAATGCTTTATTTGCATCTAATCTTCAAAGTACCCACAAATTTTATATATATATATAATATATGTTTTAAAACTTGATACAAATAAGTTATTCTTTTAAAAAGACTTTTGTGGAATTTATTGGAGTGGCATTGGTTAGTAAAACTGTATGTTTCAGGTATGCAGTTCTAAAATACCTTATTTGTATATTGTGTCGTGTGTTCACCACCCCAAGTCAAGCCTCCTTCCATTACCATTTCTTCCTTCCTTTACTTTCTTTTACCTTCCCCTACCCCTCTTTCTTTCTAGTAATCACCATGGTGTTATCTGTGTTTATGAGGTTATTTTTGTTTAATCCCTTCACTTTTTTCACACAGTATCCCAACCACCCTCTCTTTTGACAGCTGTCAGTCTGTTCTCTGTTGTCTTGAGTCTATTTCTGTTTTGTACGTTTATTTTGTTCATTAGATTCCACATGTAAGTGAAATCATATGGTGCTTATTTCACTTAGCATAATACTGTCCAGGTCCATCCATGCTTTTGCAAAAGGTAAGATTTCCTTTTTTTTTATGGCCCAGTAATATTTCAATGTATATATGTACCATGGCTTTTTTATCCACTCATCTACTGATGTGCGTCTTGGCTATTGTAAATAATGCTGCAGGGAATATAGGGGTGCATACATTCTTTTGAATCAGTGTTTTGGGTTTCTTCTGATATATTCCCAGTGGAATTTCAGGGTCATTTTTTGAGGAAACTCCATACTGCTTTCTATAGTGGCTGCACCTGTCTGCATTCCCATCAACTGCATGAGGGTTCCCTTTTCTCTACATCCTCATCCACACTTATTTATGATAGCCATTCTGACAGGTGTGAGGTGATATCTCATTTTTTATTTTATTTTATTGGGGTGACATTATTCTATATGAACATATAGGTTACATGTGTGGATTACTAATCTACACAATCTGTATATAGGACCTTGTGCCCACCATCCAAAGTCAAATCTCCTCCTGTCACCTCACATTAGGACCCCTTTTTCCCTCTGGTAACCACCACACTGCTGTTTGTGTTCATAAGTTTCAGGTTTATATTCCACATATGAGTTAAATCATATAGTCCTTAGCTTTCTCTGATTGACTTATTTCACTTTGCATGATGTTCTCAAGATCCATCCATGTTGTTGTAAATGATGCTATTTCATCCTATCTTATGGCTGTGTCTATGGACCACATCTTCTTTATCTAGTCCCCTATTATAGGGCACTTCGGCTGTTTCCAGCTCTTGGCCACCAGGAATAATGCTGCAGTGAGCATAGGGGTGCATATGTCTTTGCGTATAAATGATTTCTATATTTTGGCCATATACCCAAGAGTGGGACTGTTGGGTCGTATGGTAGCTCTGTTTTTAGTTTTTTTAGGAATCACCAGACTGCTTCCCATAGTGGTTGTACCAGTCTACATTCGCACCAGCATTCAATGAGGGGTCCCTTTTTCCACAACCTCTCCAACACTTGTTGCTTGTCTTGTTGATAATGGCTACTCGAACTGGTGTAGGTAGTATCTCATTGTAGTTTTAATTTGCACTTCCCTGATTGCCAGTGAGGTTGAACATGTTATCATATATCTATTTGCTGTTTGTATGTCTTCTTGGGAGAGGTGTATTTTCAGGTCCTCTGCCCACTTTTTGATTGGACTGTTTGTTTGGTGTTGAGTTTTATGAGTTCTTTATATATTTTAGAAATTAAACCTTTGTCGGAGCTACTGTTTGCAAATATCTCCCATCTGATTGGCTGCCTGTTTGTTTTGTTGTCCATTTCTTTTGCTGTGCAAAAACTCTTCAGTTTGATATATTCCCATTCATTTATTTTTGCCTTTACCTCCCTTGCCTTTGGGGTCAAGTCCACAAAATGTTCTCTACCACGTAGGTCCATAAGTTTTCTATATGACTTATAGTCTGGGGTTTTATGTCTGCGTCTTTAATCCACTTATTTATTTTATTTTTTTAATTTCTTTATTCAAGTATTACATATGTGTCCTTATTCTCCCATTACGTCCCCAGCTTCCATTCATGCCCCCATCCTTCTGTTGTCTGTGACCATTGTTTAGGCTTATATGCATGCATATAAGTCCTTTGGTTGAACACTC
>PVJN01038894.1:0-20089 GCA_004026805.1 Lasiurus borealis
GGGGGGGGGAAGCAGAGTAGCTTCTGGGGAGGGGAGGGGAGAGAGGGGAGGTGGGGATCCAGAGCACTGGCTGGCGTGGCGAGGCAAGGAGCGGGTCTGCTCCCTGGGCGGGAACCACTGAGGCCGGGACTGGGTGCAGGAAGGGATGCCTGGATTCCCAGAGCCGAGAGCGGCTCTCCCAGCCTCTGGTTCATCACAGGCGGGCATTCCTCGTGGCCAAGGTCGAGATCATTGTCTGGTCTTTGTGGCGCCTGGATGGGGGGCTGCTCTTGGAAGGGGCGAGGATGGAGAAAGAGGGGGGCGCAGAGAAGGAGGAGGTGGAGGAGGAGAGGGGAGACAGAGGGATGGCAGTGAGCTCCCTTTGCGGTCTGAGGGCGCCCTTGTGACCCCCCTGACCTGCCACAGCCATGGAAGAGGAGACTTAGGCAGTGGGACGCCCTGCCTAGGCCTTGGGTTCCCGCCTGCGCCCCCTCCTGCCTGGAGGGTCCTGTCCCACCTGAATGGGGGGCCACCTCTCGGCCATTGCAGGCCCTGAGGACGGCTGGGACTCAGGCCGAGGCCACTCTGTCGCCCACAGCCTGAGCGAGCGGGGCGGCGGTGTCAGCCGCTTTACCGAGAACCCGGTGCCGGCTCCCTCTCACTGGGAGTGCCCACTCCCACCCGGGGCGTCCCTCCAGGCTCCTCCTGAGGCTGGGGTACCCCGGTCCCTCTGGCCCAGACATCCCAGTCCCCGAGCAGAGCCTGACCCTCCCCAGCCTTTGCAGGCGCACCCAGCCGTGGGGGAGGATGCTTCCTTCCCAGTGGGGGAGCCGAGCCAAGTGATGCTCGCCCCACGCCTTCCCCAGGAGCCGGCCTCTGTGAGCAGAGAGTTTCTCTTCCCCGGGAGGCGGGGTCCAGGGCGGAGGGAGCGCTGGAAGGAGGGTCGTGGTCGGCGGGCAGAGGGAGTGTGCGTAAAGGAAGGGGGCTTTTCAAACAAACGTGACTCCTCGGTAGTGGAGGTAGAGGGAACTGTGAGTAAAGGGCGGCGGCCCCTGCGTGAGCTGAGAGCCGTGTGCTTGCCTCCCTCCCCCCCTCCCCAGCTGGCACACTTGAGGCGCCTGCTCTCCGCCACCAGCCGCGCGCGTCAAACTGGGAGGCACTGCCTGCCACTCTCTTAAACTTCACGTGTAAATCACTCCTGCCTGCAGACACTTTAATTAAACTTTTCAAAATGTTAAAAAGCAGCAGAAGGAGTGCAAATACCACTCGTATATCATTCATCAGATTCCACAGTTGTTAACATTTACTGCATATGCTTGATCATTCTCTCTCTGTACATACACACACAGTGTACACACACGTATACTCGCTGTATAGTCACAAACAGTATATACAAACAATATACACACACATATACTCACAGTTTATACAAACACAGCATGTACCCACATAGTACATACACACAGTATATAAACACATATTCATGCAGAGTATATATAAACACACATATACACACATGGTATATATGCATACAGTATACACACAGTCTATACACACATATAAACACACACAGTATATGCAAACATAATACATACACACAGCATACACACACATATACTCACTATATAGTCACAAACAGTATATATATATGTATATATACATATATATATACACACACACAGTATATACACACAGTACATACAAACACAGCATGTACCCACACAGTGCATACACACAGTATATAAACACATATTCATGCATAGTATATATAAACGCACATATACACACATGGTATATATGCATACAGTATACACACACAGTATTTACACATATATACACACATAGTGTATGCAAACATAATATACACCCACAGTATATACATATCATCCTATATAATAAAAGCCTAATATGCTAAGTGTCCGACTGACCATTTGACCAGTTGCTATTATGCACACTGACCACCAGGGGGCAGATGCTCTGACCAGTAGGTTAGCTTGCTGGGGTCTGGCCTATTGGGACTGGGTGAGATGGGCCAGATACACCCTGGAAGCCCCTCCCCACCCCTGCAGTTCCTCCCTGGCCCCTATCATGCACCAGTGAGGTCCCTTGGCCTGGCCTGCACTCTCTCACAATCTGGGGCCCCTCAGGGGATGTTGGAGAGCCAGTTTCAGCCTAATTCCCGCAGGCCAGGCCAAGGGACCCCACCAGTGCACAAATCCGTGCACTGGGCCTTTAGTATATAATAAAAGGCTAATATGTAAATCGACTGAACAGCAGAACAACTGGTTGCTATGACATGCACTGACCACCAAGGGGCAGAGGCTCAACGCAGGAGGAGCACTGCTCAGCCAGAAACTGGGCTCACAGCTGGCGAGCACAGCAGTGGTGGGGGAGCCTCTCCTGCCTCCATGGCAGTGCTAAGAATGTCTCGTGGGGAGTAGGCCTAAGCCATCAGTTGGACATCCCCCAAGAGCTCCCAGACTGCCAGAGGGCACAGGCCAGGCTGTAGGGACCCCTTCCCCTACCAAGTGCACAAATTTCATGCACTGGACCTCTAGTAGTATATAAACACAGTATGTACACACACATATGCATGCGGTATATACAAAAATATACACACACACATACATAGTATATATACACAGTATATACACATACAGTTTGTACATTGCATATAGTAATACACACATATACACACATATATACACAGTATATACAAGCACATGCAAACATACACACAGTATGCATATAGTATATGCAAACTATATATACTATATATATACACACAGTATTTATATATACACATATATACACACATATACAACAGTCTACATATGTTATATTTTAATTTTCTTCTGAAACATTTGAGATAACTGTCAGCATGAGATTCCTTTACTTTGAACTACTTCAGAGTATGACTTCCAGATGCTGAGCCAACCTTGAATTCCTGGTATAAATTTCACTTGCTAATGGTGTGTACGTACTTCTTTTTACACGTTTCGGGATTCAGTTTGGTAGTGTTTTGTTGAAGACTTTTGCATGTATATTCTTAAGAGGTATTGGTGTAATTTTCTTGTGATGTGTTTGGTTGGGCATCAGGGTAAAACTGGTTTCATAAAGTGAGTTGGGAAGTGTTTGCTTCTTTTATACTTTTGGAAGAGTTTTCAAAGACTTGTAAAGGATTGATTACTCTTTAGAGTTTTGATAGAATTCAGAGGTGAAGCCATCTGGGCCTGAGATTTTCTTTGGGGTAATTTTTTATTAGTAACTCAGTCTCTTTACTTGTTATAGGTATGTAGAGATTGTCTATTTCTTCTTTTTAAAAAAAATATTTTTTATTGGTTTCAGAGAGGAAGGGAGAGGGAGAGAGAGACAGAAACATCAATGATGAGAGAAAATCATTGATCGGCTGTCTCCTGTATGCCCCACACTGGAGATTGAGCCTGCAACCTGGGCATGTGCCCTGACCGGGAATCGAACCATGACCTCCTGGTTTATAGGTCAATGCTCAACCACTGAGCCACGCTGGCTGGGCGTATTTCTTCTAGAGTCAGTTTTAGTGGTTCATGTATTTCTAGAAATTGATTAATTTCATCTAAGTTATCTAATTTGCTGATGTATAATTGCTCATGGTATTCCTCTATAATCCTTTCATTCCTATAATGCATAGGGTTCCCTCTTTCATTTATGACTCTAGAAATTGGATCTTCTCTCCTTTTCCTTGGTCAGTGTAGCTAAAGACTTGTCCATTTTGTCGACCTTTTCAAAGAACCAGCTTTTGGTTTCATTGATTTTCTCTATGCTTTTCTGTTCTCTCTTTCATTAATCTCTACTGCAGTGTTCATTATTTCCTTTCTTTCCTTCCTTTGAGGTTTCTTTTTTCTTCTGCTTCTGGTTTTAAGGTGGGAGATTAGATTATTGATTGTACATTTTTTTATATCTTTCTTTCTACATCTTTCCCACTAAAGACTGCTTTTGTGGTTTCCAGTAAGTTTTGTACCTTATGTTTTCATTTTCATTAATTTCAACGTATTTTCTGATTTCCCATTAGTTACTTCAGCATATCTCATTTAAGCTACACATATTTGTAAGTTTTTATCCACTACTCATAAAGGTTTATTTTTCCATATAAATTCTAGTATCCATTTGTCTAGCTTCATAAAATTATATTAACCTTTCTTTTTTGGGCTTTTGATTTTTTTTTAAATTTAAAAAACTTAAAAAATATATTTTTATTGATTTCAGAGAGGAAAGGAGAGGGAGAGAGACAGAAACATCAATGATGAGAGAAAATCATTGACCGGCTGCCTCCTGCAGGCCTCACACTGGGGATTGAACCTGCAACCTGGGCATGTGCCATGACCGGGAATGGAACCATGACCTTCTGGTTTATAGGTCAATGCTCAACCACTGAGCCATGCTGGCCAGGATGCTTTTAATCTCTAATTTCATTTCCTGTGGCTGGAGAACATACTTCGTGTTATTTTTAACCGTTTATAGTTACCGAGGCTTATTTTATGGCCCAGCATATGGTCTCTCCTAGAGAATGTGCGATGTGACCTTGAGAAGAACATGAATTCTGCTCCTGTTGGGTGAAGTCTTTGTTTTCTGACGATGTCTGTTGGGTTAGTTGGTTTATAGAGTTAGTTAGGTCTAACTAGTTGTTTTATCCTTGAGGGAAGGTAGGATTTTGGGGTCTCCAAGTACTTTTGTAGAATTATCTATTTCTACTTCCATTTCTGTCTGTTTTTTTCATGCATTTTGGTGCTCTGTTATTAGGAGCCTGTGTGTGTTTAGAGTTGTTATATTTCCTGATGCGTTGACTCTTTTACCCCTACGTGTGGGAACATTCTTTGTTTGAAGTCTGTCTTGTCTGCTATGGGAAAAGCCACTCCAGCTTTCTGCTGGTTGCTCTTGGTCAGACGTATTTTGTCCATCCTTTTACAGTGGTACCTCGAGATACGAGTGCCCTAACATACGAGATTTTTGAGATACGAGCCGTCGAGCGAGCGATTTTTGCTTTGAAATAAGAGCAACACTTGAGATACGAGTAATCGCGCGGATCGGCCGGCTGCACACGACCCACCAGTTTACGCAACTCGAGCGTCTCATAGTTTCCCACGCCTCAAGGTTAGGGAACGAATTAAACTCATATCTCGAGGTACCACTGTATTTTCAACCTGTTTGTATCTTTGACTCGAAAGTGGGTTTTATTTGTGAAGTGCTTTTCGCTTATGCAGTCGTATTTGTCGCTCTTTTTTTCACTGCGCCTTTATTTTTGAGTCATAGAAATAAATCCCCTCCCTCCCCTCCGGTTATAAGGGAATTTGCCTACCTTTTCTTCCGGTACCCGAATGGTTTTATTTTCTACGTGTACGTCTTTGATCCATTTGGAACTACTTCTGGTGTCTGGCATGAAGTATGGATATTATTTTATCTTTTTTCCAAATTGTTAACCCCGAGTACCAGCCCCATTTATCAAAAAGCCCCTGTTTCCTCCGTGATTTGAGAGGCCGCCGTTATCATACACAAAATTTCCAAATTAGCTGCCCCAGATCGCAGCTTCCCCTTCTGCTCCACTCCTCTCTCTTCCTAACCAGTGCCATACTGCTTTTAAAAACTCTTTGTTGGTGAAAGTATTAACGATGTCCCCTTTCCCTCCCATTCCTCCATCTGCCCAGTTCCTGTCCTTGCCACTGTTTTAATTATGGAGGCTTTGTAGTATTTTTAACATCTGGTGGGACTTATTCCCCATTCCGTTTTTTTATAATTTAATGGTTAATCATTTAATTTGATTTTTATAATTTAGTTTTTTATTTTTCAAAGCTTTTCATGATTGAATTGGGATGATATTGGTTAATAACAATAGGTCATTTTCGAGTATATACCCTGTTTCTCCAAACGTAAGGCATCCCCCGAAAATAAGACCTCCCTGATAATAAGGCCTCCCCGGAATATAAGGCCCCTGCAGCTACCGTCAGGGGTTTGGCTCCTGATTTAAAGAGACCTCACTCGCACAGCCTGAACAGCACTGGCTGCACTGCGGCCCATCAGTGAGCTGGTTTGTGATGACAGTGACTACCATACTGTACACAGGTAATAAACTTCCTTTTTTTTTTTTTTTTGTTCAACAGTAAATGTGTACCGTCTTCTTCTTGGTGGAAAAATAAGACATCCCCTGAAAATAAGACCTAGCACATCTTTGGGAGCAAAAATTAATCTAAGACACTGTCTTATTTTCGGGGAAACAGGGTGGTTCTATGATACATCATCTGTATGTTGCACTGTGTGTTTACCGCCCCACGTCAAATCTTCCGTCATCATAAGTTCGACCCACTTCACCCTTTACTACCTCCGCCCCCTTCGCCCGGTAACCACCACACCGTGTTCTGAGCCTTGGAGGTTTGTGTGTTTGTTCATTGGCCACTTGCGGTCTCATATCCCACGTCTGAGGGAAATCATGGGGGGACTTTTCCACCGGACTTACTTCGCTTAGCGCCATGTTCTCCGGATCCAGCCAGGCGTTCGCGGCTTTTCTCTCTCAGTATTCCCCAGCTCTTTGTTGAAGGTTTATTTTTTTTCCACATAAATTCTGGTACCCACTCATCTGGCTCCATGAAATTGCGTTGATATTGAGTTGGCCATCCAAGCACAGCCACGTCTCCTCATTTACTCGAGAATCTTCGTGTGTTCTGTGTTCGTTGAGAAAAGTTTCCTTATGGTGGCTTTCCACATTGATTGCGGAGCGTGTTCCTTCAGACCTTCTCGCTGATTGCCCTTATAAATGGCGTTTTCTCTCTGGCATTGATTTCTGATAGTCAGTTTTACATTCTGCTGCAGTCCTGATTCCTTTTTCTGGTTTGAGTGATAAACATGCGGGTTTTTTCTCTCGCATATTTTCCTAAGATTTATCCGCGTGGCTACCTGTAGCTCTAGTTTATTTATCTGTTACTACGATTCCAGTGTGCGGATACACCACAGCATTTATCTGTGGGTAGGTGGATGGGCATGCAGATTGCTTCTTGTTGGGCACAATCGCCACGTAGTTTCCCGGGTTCTTATAATTTAATTGTTAATTATTTAATCTGATTTTTATAATTTAGTTTTTTATTTTTCAAAGCTTTGGATGATTGGATTGGGATGATACTGGTTAGTAACAGTGTCTTTTTCATACTTTCTGTGATACATCATCTGTATATTGTACTGTGTTTACCACACTTTAGAGCAGTGGTGACCCCCAACCATGAAATGTTGCTACTGTGATGCATCGTGATATAAATATCTGCATTTTCCGATGGTCTTAGGCGACCCCTGTGAAAGGGTCGTTCGACTCCCAAAGGGGTCACGACCCACAGGTTGAGAACCGCTGCTTTAGTGTGTCTCCCTGTGCCTGATAGCTTTGCCCGTGAGGACTGTCCATCCTCCGCACAGGACACAGTCCCTCTGCGTCACACGCTCCGTGCCACGACCCTTCGGGGCCTCCTCCCCCTGGGAAACGCTTGGCTGCACCGGAGCTGAGCTCCCCGCCTCTGGCCGAGGCCGGGAGGCGCTTCTACCGAAACCCAGTGTGCCCTCTCTCCGGCGAGGACCGCCCGCCTCGGGCCAGGGCGCCGGTGGAATTTTTGCTGAGTTATTTGCAGTTATAGCCGTTATGTAACGAGCAACAAAGAGCATTTCCCGAGAACAACTTGTCCCTGGCACTCTCCTAGCCGCTGTGCAGGGTTAGCGACGCCTCAGACCCAGTTCCCACCAGGAAGGGCCTGGCACCCGAGTGCATAGCATCAGCGGGGCCTGAGGATGCCGAGGGCCGGGGGGTCCCGCAGGCAGGAGGGCGCACACAGGACGGACGCGGAGAGAGAGGGCTGCCTCTGCCTGCCTTTCCGATTAGTTCCAAACCCCGGGGGAAGCTGTCAGGAACTGTCCTTCTTGTTTCAAACAGGCTGACGCCTCCCCAGAAGGAAATGTCTTCTCTGGCGGTCCAGCCCGCACGCCGCTGACAGCTGGCATTGCACTCCGGAGCTCGGCCCTGTCTCTGGGGGAGGGTCTGGGAGCAGCCCCATCCCTCAGGGAGCGGACTTCAGCATCCTGAGGCCTGAGGGGACCAGGGCCAGTCCCTGGGACCGGGCTCCTGGGTTAGTCACAGGTCCCAGGTGCCATGTCCTTGGAACCGTCTGCTCCACCTGTTTCCCGGGACCCATGGATGGCACCGTGGCTGTTCCCATGGGTCATTTCTGCTGAGCCCGGGGTGCCTCCAGGATAGGCCGGCCGCCGTGACCCCACCTGTCTCCCCGAGCACATCTCTGGGGCCTGCGGTGGCCAACAGCACGCTCTCCGGCAGCGAGGTGGCACTGTGGTGTGACCCATTTATGCCAGTGGTTCTCGGGGTGTGGGGATGCCAGCTGGCCGTGCGGCCTCTGAGTGCACCCCTCACCTCACTCGGCCCACTTGCCGGCCTGCCAGCCCACTGACGTGTCTTCCTTCGTTCCCCTGCTCATTGGTTCATGGGTCAGACATGGGTCGTGGGCTTCGCTGAGCCGGCTGCACACGCCGCCCTCCCTCGCTGCCCGGAGCACTGGGTCTCAGCGTCTCCGAGCTTGTGGAGCTGTGCCCACCACTTCTCCCGAGGCCAGCCCTGGGCTGGGGGCTGCGAAGCTGCCCGGGACTAGCTCTTGACTCTTGGAAACCGCGTGGTTCTGCGGAGGGTGCCGATGGAGCCAGCCCACGGGAAACACGAGATAACTGGGCCCCCGCGTGCTCGCTGTCACGGTTTGGGCGAGAAAGGCTTGAGCCGTGCAGTGTCCCGCAGGGTTGGGGTGGTTTGGGTTGCTTCCCGGCACTTGAGCGGAGGCCCGGAGGGCGGGCGGACATGAGACAGAGTCGGGGGTTGGCTGAGCACATGGGGCCCAGCTAGAGCAGCAGTTCTCAACCTTCCTAATGCCGGGACCCTTTAATACAGTTCCCCATGTTGTGGTGACCCCCAACCGTAACATTATTTCCGTTGCTACTTCCTAATAGTCATTTTGCTACTGTTGTGAATCGTAATGTAAATATCTGTGTTTTCTGATGGTCTTAGGCGACCCCTGTGGTGGGGTTGATGGACCCCAAAGGGGTCGAGACCCACAAGTTGAGAACAGCTGGTGGAGAGGAAGCTGAGTCTGAACAGGCCACCACTGGGCGGAACTGGCTGGCCTGGGCCGTGCTGGGCCCTCTGCCCTGGGCAGGCCCTGGAGGAGGCCCCGGCGAGACCTGGTGTGGCCCCGACTCAGATGTGGCCCCGAACCCTGCGCCAGCGCCCTCCCCCCCACCCCCCCTCTCAGGGGGCCGTGCTGAGCCCTCTGCATTTCGTGGTGAAACCGGAGGGTAGTTACTCTTGTCCTTAATACCCGCTCCCTCTCTGTGATGCGCCCCGGAGCCGGGGCTGTGGGGGAGGTGGGGGGAAGGCTTCACCCAGCCACTGGGGTACGAAGGGGATCTCCACGCCGGTCCGTCTCCCGGAGGGGATTAGGCGCCGCGCTAATTGCCGCTCGGAAAACTGCCAGCCGGTGGTTTGGGACGCGGGCGGGGAGAATATTGCCGATGTCATCCCAAATGCAAATGGCGCCCCGAGGAGGGGGCACTCTGTTGGTCAGGGATCACGTGGGGGCTGGTCTGCATCCCAGGCCGGAGCGGGAAGAGAGCCTTGCCCTTGGATGGTCACTGCAACTCTGATGGAGGTTCAGACCTGGGGGGCAGGGCGGGGGGTGTCAGGCCTGTTCCCTGGTGCTGTCTCTCTCTCTCTCTCTCTCTCTCTCTCTCTCTCTCTCTCAGAGCTCGGGGCTCTGTCAGCTACTCCCTATTGGACTTGGCCGGAGTAACGCAGGACACAGTCCCCCCCTTCACCCCGACAGCTTGCCCAGTGGTTCTGGCCCCCCCTGGGATGCTGCGTCCTTACGATGAGTGTCCGCTGGCCTCAGTGGCTCTCAGTCCTGAGGGGCTTCTGAGGCCGTGGCCGTGGCCTCTGGCCATTTAGGACCAAGAGAGGCGGGTCAGGATTAGAGAATGCAGCTTATTTATTTTAACTTGTTAATCCTCAGTGAAGGATATTTTCCCATTGATTTCTGGAGAGAGTGCAAAGGAGGGGGAGAAACAGAGACACATCGATTGGTTGCTTCCGGCAGCTGCCCCAACCAGGGCTGAGGGTCGAGCCTGCGACCCCAGGTTCGTGCCCATGGCCAGAATCGAACCCAGGACCCTTCCATCCACAGGCTGACACCCTGTCCACTGAGCCAAACCGACTAGAGCAGACTACCCTACAGTGTGTAGCATTTTTCTTTTATAGCTTAAAAACTTGGAGCTTTGAAATAATTTTTTAATGAAAATATATTTTATTGATTTTTTACAGAGAGGAAAGGAGAGGGATAGAAAGTCAGAAACATCGATGAGAGAGACATCGATCAGCCACCTCCTGCACGCTCCCCACTGGGGATGTGCCTGCAACCAAGGTACATGCCCTTGACCGGAATCGAATCTGGGACCCTTCAGTCTGCAGGCCGACGCTCTATCCGCTGAGCCAAACCGGTTTCGGCTTGAAATAATTTTAAAACGTCAGAGCATCCATAGGAACAGGACAAAGAAATGCCATCTCCTCTTCGCCCGATTCCCCAGATGTTCGCGTTTTACCCCCTTCACTTTACCGTTCTCAGGGTGAGCATTTTTCTGAACCGTTTGCAAGTGAGTGTCAGACTTGAGGCGCTGATGTCTATTCCTAAAAGCTGGGGCACACCCTTGCGTATCTTAGTACAACGATCAGAGTCAGGAAAATACCACGGATCAATCTTATTAGCCAGTCTCAGACTATCCCAGTAATGTTTCTTAAAGCAACAGGTCATTATCACCACCATCCTCCTCATCCCCCGAAGCTCCCCCGCGCATGTGGCTCCATTGTGCTGAGTCTCTCCGCTCCGTCAGTGAATCCCTCGCTTCCCAGGTCTTCCCTGTCGGGAAGAACACAGGCAGTGGCTTTGCAGGCGGCCCTGCGAGCTGGCTCTGTCTGGTCTTCTCCTGGCGAGGTTCAGGCTGTGCGTGTTGGTGGGAGCGCCACGGAGGTCACACCGGGCCCCTTTCCAGGCCTCGGCATGGAAGATGGGGGAACCAGCCGCCCCATTGCTGGGGGGGTGACCTCTGACCCCTGGGCGGGACCGTGTCTGCTGGGTCGCCCCCAACGTCACCCCGCCGTCTTCCCTTTGTGAGGAGACAGCTCAGGTTTGCGGAAGTACCTTGTTTCGCTCAACTCGCTTTAGCACCCAATGATCATTCTTGTCTGCATCCATTATTACTGTAATGCTTGCCAGATGGTGTTTCTTTTGTAAGTTTATATCTTGTTTAGCACTCCCGACTCAGTGTTTTTGAAGAGCTTTGCTTTCTTACATTTTTAATTCACTCATTTATTGATGGATACCCCAATGGGCTGGGATGTTCGGCTTTCAGTCAGTGAGTTGCATTGTCTAAGTCAGTGATCGGCACACTCATCAGCCCACAGAGTCAAATATCCCAGGACAACGATGGACATTTATTTGGAGAGCCACATTTTTTAAACGTAAACTTCTTCTCACACCACTTCTTCAAGATAGACTCGCCCAGGCCGTGGTATCTTGTGGAAGAACCACACTCCAGGGGCCAAAGAGCCACATGTGGCTCGCGAGCCGTGGTTTGCCGACCACTAGTCTAAGTTACGTCCAGTGGGTTGCATGCTTGCCCACTGGCGTAGAAACTAGCTAGTTTGATGGAGAAGGTGCCGCTGATTTGGCTGGCGGGAACCGCAGTCTGACGGCTGGGTCCTTTTGCGAACGCCCTCTGATACTTTCCACAGCGTTTTATGATGAACAATTTCCGAGATTCAGAAAGTTAACAGACTTTTCCCCAGTGGACACCCATATACCGAAGGCCTGGCTTCCTCAGCCACCGTTTACGACACTTGCTTTATTGCACATCTCCATCCGGCCATCCGGCCATCCATCTTCACTTCGAACTGCTTTTCCAAGGAGATGTCAGGGCGCTTCGTCTGCAGCCACCT
The DNA here is from genome assembly GCA_004026805.1 of Lasiurus borealis. NCBI lineage: Eukaryota > Metazoa > Chordata > Mammalia > Chiroptera > Vespertilionidae > Lasiurus > Lasiurus borealis. Next base: position 12,032 of record PVJN01038894.1, read on the forward strand.
CGGCTGACATGGTATCGTCCGGAGTCCACTCCACAATATATATTATCCTGCCCTTATTTCACACTTAGTTTAGATCCATCGTTGAGCCGCATTCACTGCTCCCCGTAAGTCCACTGGCCGAGTGCTCTCCTGCTGGGGTGAAGCTCATTCCCCGGGAGAGTCCATAAGAAGGGATCACGGCTCCCTTAGTCCCTCAAGCCCCCCGCGCTTAAAGCTCCTTTTCTGTCGCTTTGATTGTGGAGATCTGCTTTGCCGGACGCACGCGCTTTGACCCCCACTTTCTCTCTGTGTCTCAGGAAACGGGCTCCGTCCCTGCCCGGCTCTGCCCGTGGCTTTGGGGGAGTCCAGCGACGGTCTGAGTCTGTGGCCCCGTGAGGGACGGGATCTTCCGTCCTGCAGGCTGGGAGGCTGGGTGTCTCTGAGGCGTCGGATGCCACTTGCGGTGCCAGGTTTCCGTTTCCTCCCGCCGGAGGGGGTGTTGTTGGAGGGGGTTCCATCAGTCTTTGGAGCCTCGTGTTTGTTTTCCTCCTTTCCTGGCCTTTCGGCAGATGGAGCCGCTGACACCCCTGCGTTTCCCGGACCAGCTGGCTGGCGTGGGTTTGCTGATTTGCAGCTCAAGAGCTCCCTCTGCTGGCAGTGTAGCACAGTGCGGCTTCTGTAAGGCAGGCTGCTGTGGCAGGGGTGCGGGGGGCCTGGGTGTCCCCGGATTTACTTTATTGTTGTTTCGAGGGCTCCTGAAGGGCCACCTCTTCCTTTCTCCCATTCACTGCCCGCTTTCTGAGCGACAGACCCCTCCTGTCTCCCGTCCCCTCGCCTCTTCTCCCCCATGCTGCCTGCCCAGCCAGGCCCTCCTTGAAGGCCCTTCCCTCCAGTGGAGTTCTGGCCCCTCTGCTTCCTCACTGTTATTTTACTTTCCTGGCCACGCTTTCTCTTCCTTCTGGCAATTTCCATCCCCTCCCAAGTCCTGTTAACCCAGCGTTGGGCCCCTGCCCACCCCCCCTCGCCCTTTGCAAAGGTTTTGGGGGAGAAAGAGCTTCCCTGGGAATGGGGTTTCTTATCCAACTCGCAGGTCATTTATGTTTATGGGGCGTCTCGCTCCCAGCCGTGCTGAAGGGGCGGGCTGCGTGCCGTTCCATCGGTTCTTCTCTCCGACTTGTGCCGGGAGACTCGGGTGCTGTGGCCATCGTCCCCGGGGCTTCTGGGGGTTCGCCGAGGCGGCGTTTGAGGAGTTGGTGCGGCTACGCCGCTTCCCAGTCTGACAGCAAACCATTTTCCCGTTCCCGTGAACACGCGTGCGTTTGGAAGCTGGGGAAGGAGTGTTCTCTGAGGAAAGTTGCACATCTCAGAGTGAATTCACCCCCGTTACCTGTTCAGCCAGCCCTATCCCGGACCCGGTAGGTGAATACTGGGGAGTGGGTGCTTCTGCATTTAGGGGGCAGACCCACCTAGACTTTTACTGCTGGGGGGGGGGGAGGAGGCACACGGAGTGAGCATGGCCCCTCTGGCCACAGCGAGCATCGCTCCCCCGGCCACAGGCCCATGATGTGCACACGTGTGTCTCAGTGGCCGGGCCCTGAAGCCCCCATGGCACCGGACTGATGAGAGTGCAGTTTCCTGTGAACCCCTCACCTGGGGCACCGGAGGTGGCCGATGCGGCACGGGCTGCCCTGGGGGAGGGGCAGTGCTCTGTGGGGGTGACGCTGCGGCCAGTCTGCGGAGCCTTATTATTAAAAACCCAAACCTTCCAGCGAGCTGCCGATCACCTCCGCCTGCTGTTCATCCATCACTCCCTCCGCATCCGTGCCTTCGCCCCGAACTCTGGACCCGGATCAAAGCGCAGCCCGGGGCTGGGCCCTCAGGGCCCGGGAGCGCTCCCCGCAGCTGCCGGCGGCGGCTCTCGGTGTGTGTTCCCTTTGAAGGGGGACGTCCGCCCAGCACCGAACCTGTTCCGTGCTGTGCCCCGAACGTCTGCAGCCTCTGGCTGTGGGTGCTCCTCCTCCTCCTCCTCCTCCTCCTCCTCCTCCTCCTCCTCCTCCTCCTGCGGGAGGGACCCCCAGGCCCAGGGGAGAGCCAGTTCGGGGCCCGCCGAGCTGGGGTGGAGGCCGGTCTGTGCCTGTCCCAGCCCTGCTGCTCCTGGCGGAGAGGCCCGGGGCCACAGGAGCCGCGCTGGGCTTGGGTCTTCTTGCGTCGGGGTGCTGATTCCCGTGCTCGTGGGAGGGGAGAAGACCCCAAAGTGGCAGTTTCACCCCAAGGCCAGGAAGGATGGTGATCGCTTTGTGCCCGGTGTAGGCCCTGCCTCCCCTCAAAGCATGCATACATGCATGTGCACACACGTAGGTTCACGCATGCTCCTGCACTGGCTCTCCCGAATCCTGGCCCGGAGGAGCAGTGACCTGCCTTCTGGCAGTGGTCAGAACGGTCGGGTCCCAGATGGGGGAGGGGCGCCGACCGGTGTGGGTCACTGAGCTGCTGTGCCACCGCCAGACACGCTGCCCGCTGCCTGTCACGGCAGCTGGGTCTGGGAAATGGACCCGGCGGGAGTTCCAGCTGCAGGAACACTCCGGGCCATCGGCTCGCCGAGGACGCTCTGGGGAAATCCCTTCCTGTCATGTCAGACGGCAGGGGGACCGGCGGGGGGACTGTCCTCCTCCGTCCTCATCCGGTGACACAGCATCGCCTGGCAGTTCCCGGGGCGCCTCTGGGTGTGAGGGCCTGCACTCAGGCCTCTGAGGGTTCAGGGGGAGCAGAGATCTGATTCGCCTGGACTCTCTGCTCTCTTCCTCGCCCTCCCTTCCTCTTGTCTGTCCTGCTGCCTGGCTCTGGTACCTGCAGAATGTGAGTTAGGGGTCACGCTGCCCCCCTCCTTGACTCCTCCCCATGAAGCAGTGTCTGGGTCTGGGCAGCAGCTTGTGTTTTGTGGGCTAGAAGGTCGGGCATCTCTGGAGAGCCCCGCCCCTTGCTCTTGTGTGGCTGCCACTTGGCTGTGTCACCTCTGTGCCCTCTGCAGAGCTTCCATACAGATACCCTTCCCTCACGGCACCGTCCCCTGCTGGGCCAGGAGCTGTGTGGGGCGACTACATGGGCCCCGTTCCTGGCCACCACGTGCCGGCCCGACAGTGGCCAGGCTTCTCCGGCAGGTCCCCTGCTCCCCTGCGTGGGCAAACGCCGGTCTCAGGCGTGGTGTGAGGATGTGAGCATCAGAGCGCTGCTCCTGAGATGCCCAGGGCACTCCTCGCACAGAGGAAGGGATCAGGGATGTCAACCTGCCCCTCAGGCCATGTCCTCTGCTTCCTTACTTTCTTGGACAGTTTCCTTCCAGGTCTGCTTCCCCGGCTGGCTAACAGCCTCTCTCCTCCTGCCTTTGCGGGCCACTCCCTAACCCCTGAGACATTTTATCATGGGCCATAGCCTCGGTGTTTACCTTGCCTTTTCTTACCTCTCATCCATCTACTCACCCATCCATCCATCCATCCTTCCATCCATCCATCTATCCATCCTTCCATTCATCCATCCATCTACCCCTCCACTCATCTATTATCTAGCCATCATCCATCCATCCATCCTTCCACCCATCCATCATCCATCATCCATCCATTCATCCATCCTTCCTTCCATCCATCCATCCTTCTACCCATTCATTATTTATTCATTTATCCATCCATCAATCATCCATCTACTCATCCACCCATCTGCCCCCAACTCATCCATCCATCCACCCATCCATCCATCCATCATCCATCATCCATCCATCCATTATCCACCCATCTGTTATCCATCCACCCACCTACCCATCCACTCATCCATTATCTTTCCATCCATCTTTCCATCTATTTATCTGATGATTTCCTGGGTGTTTCCTCCACGTATATGTCAGGCTGTCAGAAGCAAAGCAGATTCAGTCTCTACCCTCACCAAGTTTATAGTCCAACCGAGAGAATAAAGATATGAAACAGGAGTGTGTGTGTGTGTGTGTGTGTGTGTGTGTGTGTGTCTGGGAGCTGGGCAGGGAGAGGACTGCTGGGAAATGAATAAACAGCAAGGTCACCAAACCTAGCCCCATAAGTTGGGAAGGCTTCCTGGAGGAAGTGACGCGTGCCTCCTTGAAATCCAGCAGCATCAGCCAGCCATCAGCCGAGCGCCTACTCTTTACAGGAGGCCCCAGGGTTGCAGAGGGAGGAGAAGATGCCACGAAGGAGAATGCGAAGGAATGGTTAACAGCCCCGTTCAGCGCGTTCAGGGATGAATGTGCCTTCGCCGGCTCACATTTGCTGCGAAATCCTCCCAGCATCTCCCAGCATGCCTTCAATCTCCGGCTCCCCGCGAATAAGGAGCTTAGCAGAGCTCCTGGGGGTTTTCACTTGGCTCATGAATATGCAAGCAGGCTTCCCTGGAAGCTCGCGTTTGATTTTATTAGATGTGTTTTAATTTATTTATCAGCTCTCCGCTTTTTGTTGGGATCTGGGAGGAATTTCACGGGGGCCTTGTCCCGTCTTCAGTGAGGTGGGAGAAGGCAGCCAAGGCGGCCAATCAGGAGGAAGGCTCCCGGGCCCCTGGCTCAGCCCCAGAGCCAGGCTGCGGTGGGGCTCACTGTGATCACTGAACAGTCACACTCACCCCGGTACCCCACACCCTCAGGGCGGGCACAGGTACAGACGCAGTGCAGGCCTTTACATGAAGGCAGACCATTTGCGTACGTCCCCTGGCGGGAGGCAGGCCAGCGCCCCGCGGGGTGCGGCCATCGGTCTTGTGGGCCTCACTTTATGGCCAGAGACTATGGCTGAGTTGGGAATGTGAGAGCTGCTCAAGGTCAGACTGTCCGCCAGGGGCCGGGCACTCCGTGAGCTTTCTGGATGGATGGATGGATGGTGAGGATTAGCACCATGGCCGGCCCTGCCATTGACAGGGGCACCACCTGGTCTCCGCTTCACCCAGCGGGCAGAGGAGGACCAGAACTGCCCGGTCCCCTGGGCGCGCTCCTGATGGGAGAGTTTTCTAGAATGATTTCCACCTGCTGCAATTACTTTTAAAGGAAATGTGCTCTGTACTGTTTTGTATTACAGTGGTACCTCGAGATACGAGTGCCCTAACATATGAGATTTTTGAGATACGAGCTGTCGAGCGAGCGATTTTTGCTTTGAAATATGAGCAACAGTTGAGATACGAGTAATCGCGCGGATCGGCCGGCTGCACACGACCCACCAGTTTACCTCGACTCGAGCATCTCATAGTTTCCCATGCCTCAAGGTTACGGAATGAATTAAACTCGTATCTCGAGGTACCACTATTTTTTAATACATATGTTTATATTGATTTCAGAGAGGAAGGGAGAGGGAGAGAGATGATGAGAGTCATTGATCAGCTGCCTCCTGCACGCCCCCTGCTGGGGATCAAGCCCACAACTCGGGCATTCGCCCTGACCAGGAATCAAACCCTGACCTCCTGGTTCATAGGTTGACATGCAACCACTGAGCCCACCAGCAGGACTGCTGGGCACTGGCTGTATCTAAACATCGCCGTCACCTGCAGCTCTCCAGCTTCTCTGTGCCCCTGCCTTCTGCCGGGAGGGTGGGCCCCACAGGAGCAGCTGGAGGCTGGGGGCAGGTGCCTGTCTCCGGGGCCGGGCTGCTGTCAGGGCTTTGGGGCCGGAGAGGCACTGGTGTGTGTGCTGGTGGAAGCAGCTGTCCCTTAGCCCGGCTGCCCAGGGCCCAGGGTAGCGGCTGCCGCATGCCAAGTGGTAGACCCGTGGCACCTGCCTGCCACTTCGCAGCCATTTTACACGGGCATCTCCAGCATGTGTGGCTGGCAGCGTGCTGGAGAGAAAGGGCCTTCACCCTCCCCCTGTCCTCAGGGAGGTGGGAGAAGAGTTGAGAAGTGTTAGGAAGGAGCTAAAGGCTGCCAGCTGGACAGGGCATCTGAGCTGGTGCAAATGCTCAGGAATAACGGAATCATTTATTCCCACAAAGCCCTCCTCCTCTTGTGCCTCTTCCTCTTTCTCTCCCTCTCCCTCTCCTCTCCCTCCCCCTCCCCCACAATGTCCCGGGTCTCCCTCCCCCTCCCCCACAATGTCCCGGGAGTGCCTCTGACCCGCAGTGGGAATTCGTTCCCTGAGGTATTGGATTTCTGGAGCTTGGAGCCTCTCTTTCCCAGGGGGATGGGAGCCCCTGGTAGGTCACGTCGCCCGCCGGAGTTGCGAGGTGGGCACCGTAGTGCCACGTGCCGGGTGGTGACAACCGCCCGGGAGGAACACGGAGAGAGCCGGACGTTGCTGGGCCCGACTCTGCCTGGGCCTCCTCTCCGGAGAAGGTCACACCCAGGTGCACAGTTTCTCAGGCTCCGCGTCCTCCCAGTGCGGAGTCTGCGGTCCCCTGTCCCCGAGGAAGCCCTGCTCGCTGCTGGGAGGTGGCGACACTGGACACTGCTCCCTCACCCGCTGCCCAGGCTCACCCACCGCCTTTTCTTACCTCTCATCCAGCTGTTCATACATCCCTCCCTCCATCCATCCACCCATCCTTCATTCCTTCCATCCATCCACCCATCTATCCATCCATTATTCATCCATCTATCCATCCTTCCTTCTATCCATCCATCCATCCATCCATCCATCCACCAATCCTTCCATCCATCCATCAGTTCATCCTTCCACCCATCCTTCCATCCATCCATCAATCCATCCATCCATTATTCATCTACCCATCCTTCCTTCCTTCCATCCATCCATCTATCCATCCATTATTCATCCATCTACCCATCCTTCCTTCCATCCATCCATCCATCCATCCATTATTCATCCATCCATCCATCCACCCCTCCACTCATCTGTCATCTATCTATCCTTCCAGGCCGGATCCCCACACCCGGGGGTCCGCCTGGATATAAGGGACACCCCGTGTGCAGCCCGAGCCCGGCACCGCCGCTCTCAGCGAACGCCTGCTCCCCTCCTCCGCTTCAGAGTCATTGTCCCCGTGTCCCGCCAGGACCCAGCGGGTGTCTTGCTCTGCGAGGACGAAGGGCCCGGGGTGAGGGCCCCGCTAGAGCGCTCGGAGCCCTAAGGTGGCCTCGGTCCCCCGCCTCCCTCTCAGCCCCCGGCTCCCGGCAGTAAAACACCGTTCCCTATTAAATGATGTGTCTGACATTTACCAAAATTTTATGTGACAATTTAGAAGGAAGCGGGTGCATTAAGCAGCCTTATTAATATTGCGGGGCCGTGATTAGGGAGCATCACGGCCGTTAGGCCGCAGGCTCTGATTTATGGGCTCCGGTGAGAGGGGGAGCGGCCTCTACGGAGCCCACCACCTTCAGTGCCGGTCACACTCCAATCGGGAGACTCGGGGACGGTCCCTGCGGTGGTGCTGCCCTGCCCTGGGGGTGGTGCTCGGCGCCCAGAAAAGCCGGAGGGTGCCTCTCCATCTGGGGGTGCAGGCTGGGCGCAGGGGCATTTCACCAGGAGCCGTCAGCTCAGGAGGCCCCTCTGTCGGGCCCCGGGTGGCTTGGATGGCACGTTGAGTCTCTGCACAGAACAACCATCTTCTGAGCGAGCGGCATGGGCAGGGGTCAAGCGTCCAGAGTGACCCCCCATGGCACGGGATCCTGGTGTCGCCGTAGCTGCGTGAGGATGTGGCACATGGTCTACCCCTGTGCACCTTGCCGGCTCTGTCCCGCATCCAGGGTGAGGGGCCCATGGAAGATTCTGGAGCTGGCGCTGGGTATAGGTCCTCTCGTGGCCCCGTAGCTCTGGGTTGGAAGTAGAAGCTCCATGACCCCCAGTTGCCCTTTTGGGGCGTTGGTCACGGAGCTCCTGAAAATGGAAGGAGCCCTTGAGGTTCAGGGGCTTCAGGTATAGGAAGGAGGGGGGTCAGGGAGGAGTGATGGAGAGAAGGAAGGGTCTTTGAGGGGAGCTGATGGCCCAGCTCTGGCCCAGCTCTTCCTTCCCGCCCATCCCTCAGGCTCCTGAGGCCCCCCAGCACCCAGCACCCAGTGTCCTCGCCATAGCCCCCTGCTAGGCTGTGAGTCCTGCCTTGGAGCCAGGGCTGAGAGGCCGGGGGAGATTCACCCTTTCGG
>PVJN01038895.1:6159-20189 GCA_004026805.1 Lasiurus borealis
ACACACACACACACATCAATTGGTTGCCTGCTGCACACACCCCAGTCGGGACAGCGGGATTGAACCTGCAACCCAGGTACATGCCTTGACTGGAATCCAACCCACGACCCTTTAATTCTTGGGCCAAAACTCTAAACATTTAGCAACACTAGCCAGAGCAGTCCGTTAAGTTTTTTGTTTTGGTGACAGTCTTCCCTCTCTCTCCCAGACGCATGACAGATCCTCCGATTGGTGAAAACAGGAGGGGTAGGACCCTGAGAATGGGACCCTGGGGAAGGAAGAGGAGTGTCTCACTTGAGGCTCCAGCCTGCCAGCATGGCAGCTGTAGTTCCCAAGACCCTGTGCCCAGAGCTTCCAAAATAGACACTCGGAGCTGTGCAGTGCACACCTGGGTTTAGCAAGTATCCAGCACCAAGGTATATAAGCCATGTCCCTGCTTCCAGCGGAGTGCAAAGCCAATATACGTTAAACAAAACAAAACAAAAAACTAATGAGACCCGATAATCAACACTGAATGATGGAGCAGAGAGAGATCATCTTGGGCCGGGGTGGTGAGAGGAAGATTCATGGAGGGGGGTGGATAGGAACTGAAGCCAGGCCTTGGAGGATGCTGGGTAATCAGAGGGAGCCAAGGTAGGGGGTGAGATGCCCTGGGCATGCGTGAGGCCCACCTGGCCCTGATAACCCGAGTGCTCGTTGAAATTCAGCACCCACACACATGTCTTGAATTAAAATCTCTGGGAGAGCAGCCCAGAAATCTGTTGATGAGTTTCCCAGTGCCTCCAGCCAGTGATTGAGAGAAGCAAGCAGGAACCATTGAGGGCCTGAGGTAGGGGATGGAAGCCAGCTCCCAGCACACGCTGCCCCCTGGTTGTGCTCTGGACCAGCGGTCGCCAACTTTTCGGACCTCACGCACCACCAGTGGTCCAAGGACCATCTGTTGGCGACTGCTGGTCTGGACTACGAATCGCTTAACCCTACAGGCCTCCGTTTCTCTGGCTGGGGTGTGAAGTAGAAAAGCAGAGTTCCATATGGGTGGTGGCGTAGTGACCATCCATGTGAGTTAAGTGTTTGTCTTGCCTTGATTTAATTCCCACAACTGATCTCTTCCCATACATGAGGCCTGGTTTATACCTGAGGCAATGGGAAGCTCAGAGAGGTTAAGCGACCTTGCCAAAGTCACACAGCCAGTGAGTGATGGAGCTGAGGTCCCACTGCTGATTTGTGAGTCAGGAGAGCTGTGGTGGTGGACACGGGAACTGGTTAGTTGGGTTAGTCTGTTCGTGTTCACTGGAGGAGGGCCGTGCTAACCTAAGCCCAATCCATTTCTTTTCACCGAAGACAAAATGAATGATCCATTGTACTTTTGGCCCCTGGAGTGGTCGCCACCCCACCACCAACGGCTAATCCTCTAGATTTTACCCTGGACCGAGACCCTTCTCTTTTCTCATGGTAACTGGCCTAGATGGCCCCCGGGAATTTTAATTCCTTTCCCAAATTTAAACTATCAGTCTCAAGGAAGTCTTTGGATAAGGAGATGGCTATGACTGTGGAATTCATTTCTACCCCTCACACCCAAACAAGCAGCTCTTCTCTCCTCTCTCCATTCACATCAAGAAGTCTCTTCATTGATGTTTGAAAGGCGAGCCAGGAGTCCCTGTGGCTCACACCTTAAAGAACTCAGATCAGGATCAGATATTCACATTTTACCTTGTTTCAGCATCAGTACTCATAAGAATAGCATTTGCTTTATTGAAGCTACTTTAGAGTTATAGCTACTAGTAGATTCTTTCAGGTTGAAAAGTTTAAGTTCAGGGGCTTTGATTTTGGTCTTGTCTTTACAGTGAAAAATTAAATAAAGCAGCAGATGTCAATCAAAAAAGAAAAATGTCCCTTCAACAAATACCAACCCTCTTCTTACACTGTGCAGCTGAGCCAGAATCAACTTAAATCCAGGGTCCTGCCCTGGCCAGGTGGCTGGCTCAGTTGGTTGGAGCCTTGGCCAGTGCACCGAAGGGTCATGGGATGGATTCCTGGTTAGGGCACATACCCAGGTTTTGGGTTTGATCCTTGGTCGGTGCATATAAGGGAGGCAATTGATTGATGTCTCTCTCTCCCCTCCTCTTTCTCTAATATCAGTAAACATATCCTTGAATGAGGATTAAAATTTTTTTTTCAGGGCCCTGTGACAGAAGCTGTGCAATAGCAACAAAAGGAAGACTTGTAAAATCTGAGGGCAATTGGAAGCCAGAAATGTGAGGTATTTGAACGTGCCGCATCAAGTCTACAGTAGGAGGTCCATTAGCACTAAAAGCAGCACCAGCCTCTCCCTCCTTAAGCATCCTGTTCTTTTTCTCACCAGTCAGATTTTGGCCTTTACTGGGAACACCAGGAAGGCAGGACTGTGCCTGCCTCATCTCCAAGATCCCAGCACACACCGCGCATCACTGACAAATTAGGGTTGTTAATCTGTGGCAGAGAGCCAGGCTTGGGTGTTTACCATGTTCATTGCTGTCTGAGCTCCGTAATTCCTGTCAATCTTGGTAGGTGTCTTGAGACCTTTAGACTCTCTCTGAATAGAGAATGCAAATGGCCACTTGACTATATGACCTGTACTTAATCTATCTCCATGGTAAATTTATAATTCATGGTGATTTTATTTTGTTTTTGAAATGGAAACTGAGCGTCCCGAGAAATGAACTCACTTTGACCCAGACACGTGAAATTGAGATCCAACATTTCTATAGTGTTTCTGCTTAGAATATTCTGATGTGTGTCCAACAGACATGTAGGAACAGGGGACAGGCATTTCCAAAAAGCCAGGAGGTTCCATGACTAATCACCATGACTGTAATCACATGCTTGTTCAGATACTGGTTCCCCAGGCTACGGATAGGGTTTGTGGAAAGAAGAATGGAGATCTGATCAGAAGTTTAAATAGAAACAATCCTTCTTACTAGGGAAGTGGTAGGGTGAATTAGCCCACTCCCAGGGCTGAGAGGAAGGAATGTGAACAGGAAGTCAACTGTCAGGACCTCAATTGCACTATTGCACAGCCCCTCGTGTGTGGGGACGAAGCTCCTGCAGATCTAGCTGTTGTCCCACCAAGAAGCTGAGTTACATGACACCACCCGAGGTCTGTTCCTGCTCAGCCAGGGACAATGGCATGCATTCAAGGTGCAAAGGAAGGCTCCTGGGGCTTTTTGTGACCATGGAGAAACTCGAAGCTTGTCTGGAGGAGGTCACAGCTGTAATATTGACCTCCTTTGCAATCTCTCTACCCAGCAGGATAAAAATATCTTTTAAAAAAGAAAGCTTTCAAGAGAGTATTCTTGGAAGCCAACCTTAACAACTCTTACTTCTATATTCCTGGGCCAGCCAGCTTGCTCTCAATCATTGTTATCTGCTGATCTCCGTAGAAAAAGCGGTAGAAAAAGGTGGTCAGTGCTCTGCAGAATCGGGACCGTGGGAAAGAAGTTGGGATGCAGCATCCTGCAGAAGAAGGGGGCCCAGGCCAGGCTGTCTGCTCCTGGCCGACCTCATTATTAATGGAGAGGGGGTTTTCTTCTCGTTGGGAGAGGCCTAGGAGTCAATTGTAGAAGAGATGTGTGTCTCTACCCGTTTGGTGGCTTCAAGTGGCAGTAACTTATGTGTTTACCCCATAGATTCTATGATCAGGGCTGGGAGCACAAGAGAACCCTGGAAAGCAGCCTGGGTGGGTAGAGGTCATCCTCTGGGGAGAGGCAGCCTGAGGCCATGAGTCGGCTGGGGGATGTTCCTAATATGTTTCTTTACAACATGGGTCATTTCAGCTGCTGATCATTTTTTTTTTTTAAGTGCTGGGGATATTTCAGGAAATAAGACTGTTGTAATGTAAAAATAGAAAATAGTGTATATTCTTGTAGGAGCTGCTCATGACAGTTGCCAAGAAATCAAGATCGGATGCCTTAAGGGCTGAGCCCCTGAGGACCTTAATGAACACACATTGCCCCCCCAAAAGTTCACCAACACACGCATTTTCCAACTTCCCTGCAGAGTGCCCTGAGGGCAAAAGTCAATGAAATCTAGAACAAATCACTTGATGCCTGTGGCAGGAAGGCAACGAGTTACTAGTATGGCTATACTACTCCCCTATACTGTATCTTCAGAGATGGGCCATGTTCCCCTTCCATCTACCCTGGTGGACATGCTGGAGGAAGGTTGGGTGATGCTTTGCTCTTTGAGCTTCGATTTAAAATTATAGGGAAGCTGTGGTATTAAAGATAGGAAGAAGAAAATTTTGAGTAAAATTGTGAAGGTAGAGAAAGAAAGATCAGGCAAGAAGGTGGCCTTCGTCAGGGGCAGGCTCTGTCACTGGGTGCCATTTGGCGGCACTTCGTAAGCTCTTTAACTCCGCCATCTGTTCTTCCAGGTCTCCAGTGTTTAATGTGGGGTGTTGTTGATACAGGCCAAAGAGGGTGCGGAGGCCTTCTTCAAACAACACAGCCAGGGACTGCCAACCTCAGATTGAATTTAGCTATATATTTAAGTATATTAATAAAAATAAAAATAAATATATTGACATGTCATCACTCCCTAAAAAAAAAAACTTAAGGAGATCAGAGGACCAAGATGGCAGCATAGGTAGATGCAGTGCTCTCTGCCTCCCACGACCACATCAAAATTACAACTAAAATATACAACCACCATCATTCAGAACCACCTGAAATCTGGCCGAATGGAAGTCCTACAACTAGAGAAATAAGCAAGAAAGCACACTGAGACTGAAGGGAATGGTAGACACCCATGTATGGTCCAACACCCATATATGCCATTTTTTAAATTAGGAAATAGATGTCTGACATTTAATAGATGCATTTGTAAAAAAAATGAAGGATAAAAATCACATGATCATATCAATAGATGCAGAAGAAACATATGATAAAAACTCTCAGCAAAGTGGGAGTAGAGGAAACATACCTAATGTAGTAAAGACCATATACTAGTATAACAAACCCACAGGCAACATCATACTCAGAAGGCAAAAGCTATTTCCCTTAAGATTAGGAACATGACAGGGATGTCCACTTTCACCATACTTCTTCAACATAGTACTGGAAATTCTAGCCACAGAAATCAGACAAGAAGAACTAAAAAGCATCCAAATTGAAAAGGAAGAAGTAAAACTGTCATTATTTGCAGATGACATGATACTACTGTATTTAGAGAACCCTAAAGATTCCACATGCGTCCTTCCCCCCCCCCAAAAAAAAAACTATTCAAGCTGATAAATAAATTCAGTAAAGTATCAGGATACAAGATAAATACCTAAAAATCAGTTGTATTTTTATACACCAATAATTATCAGAAAGGAAAATTGAGAAAACAATCCCATTTATAATTACATTGAAAAAATACCTAGGAATAAATTTAACCAAGGATGCAAAAGACCTGTATCAGAAAATTCTAAGACACTGAAGAAAGAAATTGAAGTGGCTACAAATAAGAAGCATATACTGTGTTCATGGATAGGAAGAATTAAAATCATTAGAATGCCCAATATGCAGATAAAAAGCAATTCTTAACCAAATACCAATGGCATATCTTACAGAAGTAGAACAAGTATTCCAAAAATTTATATAGAACCACAAAAGACCCCAAATGACCTCAGCAATCTTGAGAAAGAATAACAAAGTTGGAGGTATCATACAACTTGATATCAAACTATAATACAGGGCTATAATAATAAAAAAATAAAGAGATCAATGGAATAGAATAGAAAGCCCAGAAATAAATCCATGCCTTTATGGACAATTCATATTTGACAAAAGAACATACAATGGGGTAAAGATAATCTATTCAATAAATTATGTTGGGAAAATTGGACAGATACATGCAAAAAATGAAATTTGACCACCTTCTTACACCATATATAAGAATAAATTTAAGAATGGATTAAATACTTATGTTAGACTTGAACCCATAAAAATCTTAGTAAAATCTCAGACATTTCTCATAGCAATATTTTTCTGATATATCTCTTCGGGCAAGGGAAACAAAAGGCAAAATAAATAAATGGGACTATCTCAAACTGAAAAGCTTTCACAGCAAAAGACACCATAAACAGAATGAAAAGATACCCACTGAATGAAGAACATATTCACCAATGATACATCTGATAAGAGGTTAGTATCCAAATTTATTAAAAAAAACTTATAAAACTCAACACCAAAGAAAACCAAACAACCAAATTAAAAAATGGGCAAAAGTCCTAAATAGACAATTCTCCAAAGAGGACATACAGATGGCCAATAGATATCACTAGTCATCAGAGAAATGCAAATTAAAATCACAATGACATCACACTTATCAAAATGACTATCACCAATAAATCAACAAATAACAAGTGTTGGTGAGGATGTGGAGAAAAGGATACCCTTGTGCACTGTTGGTGGGAATGAAGACTGGTACCACCACTGTGGAAAACTGTATGAAGTTACCTCAAAAAATTAAAAATTGAACTGCCTTATGGCACAGTTATTTCACTTCTAGAATATATTAGAAGAAACCCAAGACATGGATTTGAAAGAATATATGCACCGCTATGTTCATTGCAGCATTATTTACAATAGCCAAGGTCTGGAAACAGCCCAAGTGCCTATCAGTAGATGAGTGGATTTAAAAAAAAAAAAAAGCTGTGATACAATTACACAATGGAATACTACTCAGCCATAAAGAAACAAGGAAATCTGCCAAAACTGGTTTGGCTCAGTGGATAGAGCATTGGCCTGTGGACTGACAGGTCCCAGGTTCAATTCCGGTCAAGGGCATGTACCTTGGTTGCGGGCATATCACCAGTGTGGGGCGTGAAGGAGGCAGCTGATCAATGTCTCTCTTTCATCAATGTTTCTGACTTTTTATCCCTCTCACTTCCTCTCTGTAAAAACACAATAAAATATATTTTTTTAAAAAAGAAAGAAAGAAGGAAATCTTACCTTTTGCAATAGCATGAATGGACCCAGAGAGTATTGTGCTAAGTGAAATAAGCCAGTCAGAGAAAGACAAACACCATATGTAGACTCTAATGAACAAAATAAACTAACAAAATAGAAATAGTCATAGATACAGAGGATAGACTGACAATTGTCAGAGGGGTGGGGGTTTGAGGGCTAGGTGAAAAAGGTAAAGGGATTAATTAGGCACACACAAAAAATGATGAGTTAATACCAGAGCCAAGTAAAAATGCCTAATTCTATTGTCCTTTCTCTGTGTGCCTCTCCAACAGAGCTCTCAATCCCATTGATATAAAGCTCTGAGGACCCCCCACAGATCCTGCACCAAGAATTCAATTGAAGTCCTCCTCGGATGGGCGTCAGCATCATCTACTAGACAGCAGAATGGAGACCACGCCCTTAAATTCCCAGAAGGAGCTGTCAGTGTGTAAGGATGGAGAAGACTGTCAGGAAAATGGACTTCTACGGAAGGGTGTTCCCACCTCTGGGGATAAGGTGGAGTCTGGCCAGATCTCCAATGGGTACTCGGCAGTTCCGAGCCCCGGTGCAGGAGATGACACTCAGCACTCCATCCGGGCTGCCACTACCATCCTCGTGGCTGAGGTTCACCAAGAGGAACGGGAGACCTGGGGCAAGAAGATGGATTTCCTCCTGTCGGTCATTGGCTACGCCGTGGACCTGGGCAATGTCTGGCGCTTTCCCTACATATGTTACCAGAACGGAGGGGGTCAGTATCATGGGCCGTGAGCAATCTTTTCTGTCTTGTTTAACTGATCTGATTGCTTAGATTTAGAAGCTTATCTCAAAGATAAAAGTCCAGTAAGCCAGCACTCTTTAACTCTGCATGTCTGAGTCTCTCGGGTTATGAAGTTGGACCAAATCTCCCTAGCCTGACCTCACTAGTGCAGATTTCAACATCATTAGTGCTCCATCTGTTTGTGTTTTTTATTTTTAAATATATTCTTATTGATTTCAGAGAGGAAGAGAGAGATGGAAACATCAATGATGAGAAAGAATCATTGATTGGCTGCCTCCTGCAATCTCACCCTGGGGATTGAACCTGAAACCAGGGCATGTGCCCTTGACCAGGATCGAACCCGGGACCCTTCAGTCCGTAGGCCAACACTCTATCCACTGAGCCAAACCAGCCAGAGCTATTAGTGCTCCATGTGTTGAAGAGCCCTTTCTCCTCCCTGCGTATCCAAGCTCCACTCCCCACCAGCGAGATGTGAGGAAGACCAGCAGCCCTGTGCTGAGCTCCTTCACTCCTCAGAGGCATCCAGAGAGGGGAGATCTGTGGAAGGAAAAATTGGGAGGTAGCTCCAGGGTCCAGACCCTCCTGCGCCTTTGGACCTGTGTGAGATCAGAGAAAGGGGTCATCTCAGGTCAAGTGACAGTCTGGGCATGATCCAGAGCTGTACCCAGCCAGGCATGACATTAATGCCAACCTCCAACCATGCATAGATGTGCCTTGTATTCGAACAAGAGGGTTAGATTTTCGAGGCCAGAAACTAGTTCTTTTTCCTCCTCCTACGCCCAGTGCCTTTACAGATTATGAAAAAAACAATAGCTGACTGTGGGCATGGATATGGGGTCCCCAGAGAGAGGAGTGGGTAGGTGTGGGACCTCCGTACGGACATCCTGGGCTTGCTCTCAGAATAGGAAAAGAAGGAAAGATGGGAGAGTCCTATCAGGCCGTGTTTATTTTGACAGGAGCTCTGGCAACAGATTCGGGCGGGCAGCTAGAATGAGGTTTGGGAGGCAGCGCATTTGTGTCCAGGGCCTGACACAGAGCTGCCTGTCTTTGCTGCTTTAAGGGCCATGGTCCATGTAGCTGTAGAGGTAGTTCCTGTTGGAGATGGGTAGGGGTGGGTGGGAACAGGACGGGGAGGGCAGTGGAGGTGGGTAGGGTGGGTGGGAACAGGACGGGGAGGGCAGTGGAGGTGGAGGCGGGGTGAGGCCAGCACTCAACTGGGAAGAGCAGAGGAATCCCTTACCTTTAGCTTGGGAGCACTCACCCTTAGCCTAAGCATCACTTACGGGACTGGGCCACTAGTGCCGTTTCTCCTACACTCATTCCTCGAGGTGAAGCCAGACAAGTGAGCCCTTTGGACAAATGCTACCATGACAACTCAATGTGGTTCTTATTTCCAGTGCAGATTTCCCCAGAGTGATTGTAAGTTAGGTGGAAACTTCAGGTTTCTAGGTTCACAGCACTGTATGCGAGGGAAAGCTGTCTGGGAAAATCAAGCAGGGTGACCGCCCTTGGGCTGTAGGTGAGCCATCCTTAACCCGGCATTTCCACACTCGGCCTCCCCACCAGAGCCAGAGGTGCAGCAGCCCCGCCCTCTCAGCCCAGGACGATCTGCCCTTCTCAGGCCCATCTACAAAAGCAGCTCAGGAGGGAGCATTCCGGCCCCAAATCCAATGGAATGATGGAAAATAGCTAAGCATCCATAATCGCATATCTGGAGTCATGGGTGATACTGATTAACAAAGAAACTGATTCAGTGGCTCAGATCATCTCAGCTCTCCTACGGGCTGTCACAGGAGATCTGTCCCAAGGATCCGGGCGCTGCTTCTGTACTGGTTACGCCAGAATCACCCGTGGAGCTTTCAATTTCATTGCTGTTACACCCAGACCTGGAGCTCCTGCTTCCGGAAGGCTGGGTGGGTGGGTGTTTTAAGTGATTCTGAGGGTGGCTGTCCTCAGCCCTGCGGTGTTATAGGGGAGGAAATACTCAGAGTGAGCAGTGTGAGGTCGCTCAGCCTAAGGGGGCTTCGTGACGCTGGGCACCCCATGGCTCTGCGATTCTGGGCGTGGCCCCTGGTGTCCAGATCCGTGGGGCCATCCTGGCACCGAGCGGAGCAGAGTGTAAAATACTCTTTCATCTGCCTCAGGAGCCTTCCTCCTCCCCTACACCATCATGGCCATTTTTGGGGGGATCCCGCTCTTCTACATGGAGCTGGCGCTGGGCCAGTACCACCGCAACGGCTGCATTTCCATATGGAGGAAAATCTGCCCGATCTTCAAAGGTAACGGAAAAGCTGGGCGGTGGGGGGGTGTTGCCAGAAACTGGTGTTCTCCATCCCTGGGTGGCAGCGGGGGACCTCTGGGACCAGCGAAGGCTTCGGTAACGCTGGGAGATAAGGAATACAGTATGAGGTTGTTAAAGGGAAACAGAATAAGTGACAGTGTAAACAAAATAGAAAACAGGTTGAAGCATTAACAGCGCGCACCCATTTTCTGAGACATGTAACCTTGCAAATACGCATACACGTCCTTTACCACAGTGCCACTTTCCCACCTCCTCCCGAGTTTCGGGGAATGAGATGAGTGGCAGCCCCCTCCTGCCAGCCCTCCGCCCCCCTGCAGTGCCCTCCAGCGCCCAGTCTCCGCCCTTCACACTGGCCTCCCTCACCCTCTGTCCCAGGGATCGGTTACGCCATCTGCATCATCGCCTTCTACATCGCCTCCTACTACAACACCATCATGGCCTGGGCGCTCTACTACCTCATCTCCTCCTTCACCGACCAGCTGCCCTGGACCAGCTGCGAGAACTCCTGGAACACCGGCAACTGCACCAACTACTTCTCGGAGGACAACATCACCTGGACGCTCCACTCCACGTCCCCTGCCGAGGAATTTTACACGTAAGTGAGGGCATGGTCTGTGGAGGGCCGGCCACACAGCCCTGGGGTCTGGCTTCTGTGAAGGGAGGCCCGGGGGCTCTGGAGTTGGGGGGCTCTGCCTCGAGTGCTCCATAGCCATTCACATAGTTCCTGGTTTCAGTGTTCACTGTGTAAGGGGACCCACCCTCTGCAGGAAGATGCCTGCAGTAGTGAGTATTCTTTAACGCTGGGATTCCGGGTGCTGGCAGCTGAGACCAGAAAGGACAGCCCTGGAGGCTGTCTTTGGGCTGAGCCCGTCTCCCAGGGTTGGTTGGCTGAATGTGCTAATCCCCCCTTCCTGGTGGGCAGAACCAATCCCAGCTCTTTTTTGTTGTTGTCAATCTTTGTTCCAGGATAGTTTTTCCCCACTGATTTTTAGAGAGAATGGAAGGGAGAGGGGAGAGAGAAATATCGAGGTGAGAGAGACACATCAGTTAGTGGTCTCCTGCATGTGCCCTAGCTGGGGCTGGGAATCAAACCTGCAACCTAGGTATGTGTCCTTGACTGGGAATTGAACCCGAAACCCTTCGGTGTGGGGGTCGATGCTCTAACCACTGGGGACACTGCCCAGGGCCAATCCCAGCTCTTGCAGAGGCTTAGTGACCACTTGGTGCTTGCAGTGCAGTGTCCATGTCTTCTCTCTCTCTTTTTCTCTCTCTTTTTGAGACCTTTTAACTTTAAAAAAATATTTTTTATTGATTTTTTAGATTTTAGAGAGAGAGAGGGGAAGGAGAGGGAGAGATAGAAACATTGATGAAAGAGAAATATCAATGTCGATCAGCTGCCTCCTGAATGCCCTCCACTGGGGATGTGCCCTAACCAGGAATCACACAAGCAACCTCTTGGTGCATGGGTCAGTGCTCAACCACTGAGCCACACTGGCCAGGCCCATGTCTTCTTGGCACCTCCTCTCGGTATCACGACGCTATGCTCAGATCACTGTTCAGACCCTCTCCCAGGCCTTTCTTTCTCTTTCACGCCAGGCGCCACGTCCTGCAGATCCATCGGTCTAAGGGGCTGCAGGACCTGGGGGGCGTCAGCTGGCAGCTCGCCCTCTGCATCATGCTCATCTTCACTATTATCTACTTCAGCATCTGGAAAGGCGTCAAAACATCTGGAAAGGTAAGGAGGACTCTGCTGACCAAGGGGATCTCCAACTCAGAACTCAGTGGGCCAAACAGCCACAGACAGGGGGGCACTGTTTCCTTCTACACCAGACACCTTTCATGATGCTCAATCTCTCTCCACCAAATGTTAGAAGGTTCTAGAAATGAACCAATTCCAAGAACCATGACATGCTTTTTTTTAAAAAAAAAAATGTCTTTAACTCACTGGTAGCATCACAATGAGTAATAGTGGCAATAATTTATTGAAAAGCCCTGGTGGACCTGGCTCAGGGGCTCCTTGACTGTTTCCTGTAGATTCTTGCCCCACTTGCAGGCGGGGAGTGGGTTTGGAGGTAGGTGGCACCACCCCGCTGTGGACCAGGTCCCTATCTGATTCTGATGGCTGTGACCTGTCTGCGACAGCACCCTGCCTCCTGCAATCACAGAGAAAAGAAAAGAGGTGGATCTCCTTTCTTGAGGGTTTTCAAGAATAAAAGACACCAGCATCCACGTGGTGAGACCTGTCTTCCCTTCCTCCAGGTGGTGTGGGTGACAGCCACCTTCCCCTACATCATCCTTTTGGTTCTGCTGGTGAGGGGGGCCACCCTCCCTGGAGCCTGGAGAGGGGTTCTCTACTACTTGAAGCCCAACTGGCAGAAACTCCTGGAGACAGGGGTAAGACAATGAGGAAAATGGTGTGCACCTCTCTGTCATCTTACCAAGTGCAACTAACCTCCCTATAGGACAGTAGCAGCAACAGAAATGTGGGTTTGATGGCAGGTCTGCAATGATGTTTTCGATCAGAAATACAAGCATGGAAAGTCCAGTTGAGGTCACTGGCTTGGCTTGTGCCCACATGGCAGCAGAGAAGCCACATCTGTTGGCACTGGCTGGGTGGCCATCCCCGGAACAAGCCTGGCGAGCTGCTGATTTGTGTCTGCACACAGCCACGTGGAGGCACGAGGCCCTGGCCCCGCTGGCACCCCCCGTCAGCCCAGGGCCCAGCCCTCAGCCTTCCCCCGCTGTGTTCCAGGTGTGGGTGGATGCTGCCGCTCAGATCTTCTTTTCTCTGGGTCCTGGCTTTGGAGTCTTACTGGCGTTTGCTAGCTACAACAAATTCAACAACAACTGTTACCAGTGAGTATCGGGGCCCCCTAAGCAAAGCTTAAAAGTGGGGTGAGTGTAAGTCAGCCGATCTGGAGGAAGGTGATTAAACCAATGGCCTCAAACCTGACTGGGCTCAGGCCATGTTAACACTCTGACCCTCACGGGTGCCATAGGTCCCTGATCAATTCACCCTTAGCCAGAGCCTCACCCGGGCCACTCAGGGGCTGAGAGGGACCCCATGCCACTTCCATTTGTGAGTCTCTGTATATTTAAAAAAATTAATTAAGAAATTTTAAAGCAGGTTTACAAAAATTGCAACAGGCACTAAATGTTTATATTTGACTTATTATATTTAACAACACAATTATTATGTGATCATTTGTTTATGTATATAGACACAAAAAGTGTAATGATTGAGCAAAATGTTTTCCTTTTTTGTGTGTTTTGTTACTCCTCACCTAAGGATATTTTTTCCTTTTTTTTTTTTTTTTTTTTTTTAGACTGGAAGGGAGTGGGATGGGAAGAGAGAGAGAGAGAAAGAAAGAAAGAATGAGAGAATGAGAGAAAGAAACAAATCTATTTGTTGTCTTCCACACTCACCCCAACCAGGGGCTCGGGTCATACCTGCAACTTAGACACATGCCCTTGACAGGGAATTGAATTCTTGACCCTTTGGTGCGCAGGCCGATGCTCTAGTCACGAGACATACCAGGCAGGGCTGATTGAACTATTTTTGCCAATGCAAAACACCATAATTTTTATGGTAAAACCTTATTTCAGAAATGTTGATAAAAGGAAGTATTGGACCAATAATGATTTAAATTAGTCGCCATGTGCACGAAATTCACATCCTCCCTTGAAGGATGTCCTATTGCTGGTTTACAGGGATCGGGCCTAAACCGGCAGTTGGACATCTTTCTCACAATCCGGGACTGCTGGCTCCAGCCACTCACCTGCCTGCCTGCCTGTCTGCCTGATTGTTCTTAACCACTCTGCCTACCAGCCTGCTCGCTCCTAACTGCCCCCTGCCACCAGCCTGCTGGACTGCAAATGCCCCCCCCCTCTGCCAGCCTGATCACCCTCAACTGCCCCCCCTGCTGGCATGCTAGCCCCTATTGGTTTGCTCACACCAAACTGTCCCCTCCCCCCCGTC
>PVJN01038896.1:0-20088 GCA_004026805.1 Lasiurus borealis
TATTTATATTTATATTTATATTTATATTTATATTTATATTTATATTTATATTTATATTTATATTTATATTTATATTTATATTTATATTTATATTTATATTTATATTTATATTTATATTTATATTTATATTTATATTTATATTTATATATTTATATTTTTTATATTTATATTCTTTATCTTTTATGCCATGAAGCAGCTAATTGTTTAGAACCTTGATATCCAGGCCATAATTTTCTTCCTATAATGCTTACATCTTTGTAATTTTTCATAGGAAAGAAATTATATAAAATCTGCAGATTTAATGAGTACATGAGGCTCCCTCCAAAAAAATCTGTTATTTTGGGAAAACTGAAATATATCAACAGGTTTATATGATGATTTAATTGACCCTTTGAAGGCTAAACTGTATGCATATTTTAAAACAAGAGAGAAAAAAATAATTTAATAAATTCTCAAACTGAATCTGAACATCCTCACTGTAATAAATGAGAAAAGCTTTTTATTACTTCATTAGTTGGGTTTTCTTAAAATTTTTCTGTGTTTTCCAGAACTAGATATTATCAAGCACCCTCATGTACTCTATTATTCCTCCACTTCCAGCTGTAATGAGAACCCAGGTCAAATCACTGTTTTTTTATTTTTATGCAGTTTATAAAATTACAGCTGGAAAGGAGTAGAGAGAGGGTGCATTGAGGTTGAGGGCTCCAAAGGGGAAAGGAATAAATAAGGGGTTGACCAATAAGGATGTTTACCTATAACATCTGAACTATCCAGGATAGTGATACTATGTGAACTGAATATAAGGTTTTATTCATATATCTCCTGCTTCTGCTCCTCTCATGATTGGGGTTTCTGGGTGTGACACTAGGGTCTCCCTATGCCCATGGGTCATACCTGGGACTTACTTTGAACTTGAACTTGAACGCATCATCATGTTCTTCTTTCTCTTTTTCCCATCTGAGATTCTCTTAGTTGTTTTGCACTTGAATCCATTCCTCAAAGACATCATCTGCACTCCACTCATATGTATATCAAAGGAGTCCCTTGTGCACAGCTAGACAGTTCACTCATTTTTTAAACACTACAAGGGCAAATAAATGTTTGGAATTGTGAGTATTATTTATAATACACTGCCAATTACAGGATAAGATATTTGAGGAATAATTTAGATAATTAATATCATTAAGATACAGAATATACCTCTAGGCGTTTCTAAGTGCCCTTCAACAACAACAACAACAACAACAATAAAGCCCTACAATCATGAAATTATTATCTTTACTTCTCAGGATTAAACTTTGTCAAAATATGACTTCTGATGATAACAATAACATCCTTTGTATTCAGTAATTAATGTTTTGTAATATGTCCATCATTTACCACTAAAAAGCTATTATCATATATACTAGTGACCAAGTGCATGAAATTCATGCACATTAAAAGGGAATTAATGAGAAGAAGTAATTTAATGTTGCTTTTTGCCCTTTCTCTTTACTAAAGTGTCAGAAATGAAAGAAAATTAGTAAAATGTAAATGAAAACCTTTCTCCTGTCAAAGTCTGGGGCACACCACAGGACTCAGAGTCAAGTCCCCACCCACCTACATGTACCTCAAAATCACATGAGATCCAGACCGGCCACCCCTGCCCCAATTGAGATAGATCCACACCTGGCCAGTTCCACTCTTGTCAAGCCCCACCAGGCAGGGGGGGTGCAGCCTCAGTTCCCCTGTCTAGCTTTGCTGGGTGTAGGGGTATGGCCTGAGATCCCCTGTCAAGCCCTGCCAGGTGAGGGATGCAGGCTATGGTCCCCTGTCAAGCCCCACAGAAGCAGGGGAGGGTATAACCCCAGGTTCCTGCTGATTTCTCATTAAGGCTCCTTATGGGAATGTGGCTTCAGTCATCTTTGTGATGGAGTGGTGGTCAATTAGCATGTCCCCTCTTTATTAGATAGGATATATATTAGAGGCCTGATGGACAAAATTCATGCATGGGAGTATCTCAGCCCTGCATGCAACAATGCATGTGTTCCATGCCTTGACTGGCCAGAGGCCCTCAATGACTGGGTGCAAAATGCTTGTTTCATTCCTGGGGTAATGATGCAAGTGTCTCCCGCCACCCCAGCTGCTCTGTGCCCACTGCCAAAAGGCCCTCCACAGCCAGGGGTGGAGAGGAAAAGTTTACTTGTCTCCACAGCAACAAAAAAAGAATTCTGCCAGGCCACTCATGCTGCCAGCTTTTATCAGCCAACCTCCCTGGCAGGGCTGAGAGGACTGGGAGCCATCATCTTGTGGCTATGGGTGCTTCCATCTTTGTGATGGTCAATTTATGTATTCCCTTTTTATTAGATAGGGTATATCTTAATAGTAAAGAGTATTACAAATGTCCCTCTTTTTCCCTCATTGCTCCCCTCTACCCAATTCCTGCCCCACTCCAATCCTTCACCACCCTATTGTCTCTGTCCATAGGTATTGCATACATGCAGATAATTGATTAATCTCTTCCCTCTACCACAATTGCTTTCCCTCTGAGAATTATCAGTCTGGTCCATGTTATCATGCCTCTAATTCTATTTGATTGCTCAGTTTATTCTGTTTATTACATTTCTTAATAGTCTATCTTGATTGCTAGATTCAATTGTTGATAGGTATGTGTTAGTTGTTATTTTATTATTCCTACTTTTTATTTTTTATTTTCTTCTTCCTCTTCTTAAAGAATACCTTTCAGCATTTCATATAATACTGCTTTGGTGGTGATGAACTCCTTTAGCTTATTATTATCTGTGAAGTTCTTTATATGACCTTCAATTCCAAATGAGAGCATTGCAGGGTAGAGTAATCTTGGTTGTAGGTTCTTGTTATTAATCACATTAAATATCTCTTCCATTCCCTTTGGGCCTGTAGAATTTCTGTTGATAAATCAGCTGATAATCACATGGTGCTTCCTTGTAGGTAACTCACTGTTTTTCTGTTGCTTCTTTTAATATTCCCTCTGTGTCTTTTGCCCTTGGCATTTTAATTATGCTGTGTCTTAGTGTGGTCCTCTTTGGGTTTCTCTTGTTTGGGACTCTCTCTGCTTCCTGGACTTGTAAGTCTATCTCTTTAACCAGATAGGGGACATTTTCTGTCATTATTTCTTCAAATAGGTTTTCAATATCTTGTTCTATCTCTCCTCAGGCACCCCCATAATTCATATGTTGGTAGGCTTGAAATTGTACCAGAGGCTCCTTAATATTTTCACATTTTTTGATTCTTATTTCTTTTTGTGCCTCTGACTGGATGTTTTTGCTTCCTCATATTTAAAATTGCTGATTTGGAAAAAAAAATGGCGACTGGCAAGAGGGATAGTGTGTGTGAGAAAGTAGGAGCAATAGAGGAATGTGTCGATATATGTGAGTGAAAGAGGGACAGTTAGATTCTGCAGGTATTCCAAGAGGCTACCAATCCAGGCAGCCTTAATCAGCAGAATACTGCTGCTGCCACAAACACTCCAGGGAGGACACTGATGGCAAAGAGACCATGTCATCTTGAAGAACAGAACTGTTTCATATTAGGATCCTAGCCTCACCACCAAGCAGTCTGGTCTCAGTAGCAAACTGGAACTCTATAGCCACTCTGTTAAAGATCTGCGGCCACATCAAGACTCCAGGCACCCCAACTGCAGATTTCTGTGAGTCACAAAGCCAATCTCCCTCTTCCACTACTCCCATGGCAGCAGCATAGGAACTACCAGACCCAGGCCACACAATAAGGCTTTATGCACACACACAGCAGTGGCAGCTCTAGTTGATTTTGAGCCAGGTGTCCGCATGGGAAGTCTGTTTCCCGTGCCCAGGCTTCGTGCTCAGGCAGGGAGACTGTGCTGAATATGAGCCTAATTGTGCATCCTTGGGGAGATCATGTTCTTTGACCAGAACTTCCACCCATGAAGGCCAAATAGACAGTGCTACATTTGAGCCTGGATGTGGGAACTTGGGGAATTTATTTCCTGTGACTAGTCTCTGTGCCCAGGCAGAGAGACTGCTAAATTTGACTGTGCAACCTGGTCTCCAAAGCAGATTGGAGACCCTGAATCTCCATGCAAGAGGAAGCAATGAGAACCAGTGACTATACTCTTCTTCTCATTGTGTGTGCCTGGGATCCCTGATTCTCAGTACATTCACACTAACACCAAGTGACTCTGATTTCTGGCACATGTGCACACAGGGACCCTGATTCTTGGTGCAAGGCCACACCAAGCAATGGAGACGCTGATACTCGATTATCAGTGCAGAGACAGGAACCCTCTGATTCCTAACATGCACTAGGGGACTTTGATATTTGGCACATGCCACAAGGTTCTCTGTTTCAATGTGGTACAGGCAGGGTCCCTGATTCCAGGTGAACACATGGGGCCATACTAAGTGTCTGTGATCCTAAACTGGGGTGAGCATGGCTCCCACCAACTCACAACAGTTGCAAGTGAGAGCTCTTCAGTGATAATTCTGGGATAAAAAACCCACACTACATATGGCCCAGAAGTCCATAACTAGACATTTGAACTTTCTATTGATAGTCAAAATGGGGAGACAATGAAACAACACCCAGAGGGAAAAAAAGGAGGAATCGCCAGAAAGGAGATAAGTGAAACAGAACCATGCAACATGAAAGAAAAAGAGTTCAGAGTAATGGTGATACAGTTCATACACTAGATTAATGAGAAAATCAACAACCTATGCAAAAATCAGGAAAAAATGAATAATCATATAATATAATCAAAAATACCATGAAAAGCTTTAACAATATACAGGACTGAATTAGTGAGTTAGAAGACAAAATACAGATAAGCCCAATCTGAACAGCAATTGGAGAAAAATAAATAAAAACAGGAGGAGAGCCTAAGGGAGTTTCAGGGCAGGAACAACATGAAACAAAGTAACATATATATAATGGGACTGCCAAAAGGACAAAAAGAGCAGCAAGGATAGAAACTCTATTTGAAGAAATAATGACAAAATACTTCCCCGATATGAGGAAGACAAAAGTTACACAATTACAGGGAATTCCAAGCAAGATCAACCTCAAAAGACCCACACCACAACTTTTCATAATTTCAATTGCAAATATTAATGACAAAGAGATAATCTAAAAGGCAGCAAGAAAGAGACAGAGAGTTTTCTACAAAGGATCACCCATCAAATTATCAAATGATTTCTCAACCGAAAAACATCAAGCTAGAAGGGAATGGAAGGACAGATACAAATTGATGAAAAACAAGGGACTAAATCCAATAATATTCTATCCAGCAAGATTATCAATCAAAATTGAAGGGGAAACCAGCAGCTTCACAGACAAAAAAAAAGGCAAGGTAGTTTTTCACGACCATACCAGCAATGAAAGAAATGCTATGGGAATACTTTAAAAAGAAAAAAGAACATTTACACACTCAACGCAAGAGCACCAAATATATTAAAAACAAAAACAATAAAAACAAAAACCTCCTGGAATATATCAAGGGAAAGATTGACAACAATAGAATCATACTAGGGGACTTAAATATACCACTGACATAACTGGATAAATCCTCTAGAAAAAAATCAGCAAAAGAAACAGCAATCCTAAATGATTCACTACATCAGATGGAATTACTGATATCTTCAGAACATTTCACCCCCAAACAAGGAATATTCATTTATCTCAAGTAAACATGGAACATTTTCAAAAATAGACCACATATTTGGTCACAAGCAAAGTCTCTCCAAATTCAAGAAGATTAAAATAATACCAAGCATCTTCTCAGACTACAATGGCATAATATTAGAAATGAACTACAATAAATACAATCCAAAATACTCAAACACTTAGAAGCTGAAAATCATATTATTAAACATTGAATGGTTTACCAATGAGATAAAAAAAGAAATTAAAAACATCCTGGAAACTCCCCGAAACCAGTTTGGCTCACTGGATAGAGCATCAATCTTCGGACTGAAAGGTCCCAAGTTCGATTCCGGTCAAGGGCATGAACCTTGGTTGTGGGCACATGCCCAGTAGGAAACGCCAAGAGGCAGCTGTTCAATGTTTCTCTCCCATTCATGTTTCTAACTCTCTATCCCTCTCCCTTCCCCTCTGTAAAAATTCAATAAAATATATTTTTTAAAAAGCCATCATGGAAACTAATTACAATAGAAACACAACAATACAAAATATATTGCAGAGATTCAGGGGATGATGGCGGCTGACAGGATGAAGGTGAAGGAGAGGAAGTGAGTGAGGGGACAAAAGGAGAATGTATGGGTGTGTGTGCTGGGTGTGTGATTGAGTGAGGGAAAGTTGAATCTCACGGGAACAGTGGGGGCTGGCAGTCCAGGCTCTCTTGGACAAGGAGAGACTACCATCAAAGCTTTCACTTCCTGGACTGCAGGACTCAGGTGAAGAGCCCAGGCCATCTTGAAGGGGAAAATGGCCTTTCTTTCGGAACTCATCAACACTGCCAGACAGACAGACCTTAGAACTTTCCTGCGAACAAACAGCGAATCCAGCCAGAGTCCCACAGACGCAAGGACCCTGCAGACCCCTGCAGACCCCCTGCAGACCCTGGAACTTTCACCTCCAAAGAGTGAGTGCAACCTCCCCCTCCCCAGCAACATCAGCACAGCTGCATCTGCGGCCACACACTGGTCAGGGCTTTCAAACTCCCAGGTCACCAATTGTGTGCAGGTCACCCATGTGCTTTCACTATGCTTTCTACTTGTGCTACAGTTTTAGCTGCAGCTACACAATAGTTCCCACCTGCATAACTCCCAAGTCAATGTGTTTCCATGCACCACAATTACCCAGTCTGCAGCGTGCCTTCGTGCCAGTTTGAGAAGCACCCTAGTCCCTGGGTTTGCGTGTTCTGGTCTCCCTGTCTGTGGCATGCCCTTCTATCTGGTTTCTGGAACTCCCTGGTCACTGGATTTTGCAGTGTGCCCTCGAGGTCACCACCCAAGGTGGGTTTTCAGCAGCATGTTTCTGGAGGTTCACTCCCTACACAATGTTTGGGAGCCAATAGGAGCCCCTGCCAGTGTGATTTTTTAACTCTGGAAACCACAGTCACGCCTCTTCAGGGTGTAGACCAAGTCAAACACATCACCCAAACAGACGGGTCCTTGGTGCCACTGTGTATTTCCCCTGGGCATGCATGATCTCAATTAAGATTGCAAAAATAGGGACAATCCTCTCACAGGTGCCGAATTCTAGACACCAGCAGTTGTACTGCTCAAGTTCATATATCTATATCAAGAGAACCCAAATACCTCAAATAGGAAACTACAATAAATTAACAAACACAGGAGAACTGAGAGAATACACCAATAGCACAATACCCTCCCCCAAAAAGGGTAAATAGTAAAGCAATTGTATCCACAATTAAATCATTACAAAAAACATGGGAAGACATAAAAGTAATCCCCAAAGGAAAGAAAAAGAGGAATCACATAAAAGGGAGTGAGATAAAATTGAAACGAGCAGCCTTCCAGAGAAAGAATTCAGTGTAATGGTTTTAAGGATGTTTAAACAGATGGAAGACAAATACAAACAACTCAAAGACAATATCACACAACTCAATGAGAACAATAAGGAGCTGAATGAGAATGTCAGCAACATGAAAAAAAAAAAAAACAAGAGGAGGTGAAGAACAACAAAGCCGCAATAAGGAAAACAATGGAAGGTCTAAACAGTAGACTAGAAGAGTCTGAGGACCACACCAGCGAATTACAAGACAAGGTAGGCCAAGACTGGTTTGGCTCAGTGGATAGAGCATTGGCCTGCAGACTGAAAGGTCCCAGGTTCGATTCCGGTCAGGGGCATGTGTCTTGCTTGCCTGCACATCTCCACTGTGAGGCATGCAGGAGGTGGCTGATCGATGTCTCTCTCTCATTGATGTTTCTAACTTTCTATCTCTCTCCCTTCTTCTCTGTAAAAAAATTAATAAAATACATATTTTTTTTAAAAAAGAAGACAAGGTAGGAAAAAACACACAAACACAGCAACAACTGGAAAAAGACTTTAAAAACCTAAGGGAGCTTTGGGACAACATAAAACGAAACAACATACGCTTAATTGAGATACCAGAAGGAGTGGAAGAAAAGCAAGGAATAGAAAACCTATTTGAAGAAATAATGACAGAAAATTTCCCTGATATTGGCAAGGAAAAAAACATGAAAGTCCAATAAATATATAGAGTCCCAAAAAAGGTCAACCCCAAAAGACCGAAACCAAGACACATCATAATGAAATTGGGGAACACTAAAGACAAAGTAAGAATTTTAAAGCGTGCCACAGAGAGAAAGAAAATTACCAACAAGGGATGTCCTATTAGAATATCATCTGATCTCTCATGATAAACACAACAGGCCAGAAGGGAATGGAATGAAATATATAACGTGATACAAAACAAGGGTCTGAACCCCAGAATATTATACCCAGCAAGGCTATCATTCAAAATTGAAGATTGAATCAGGAGCTTTACAGACAACTAAGGGCTAAGAGAGTTTATCACTATCAAGCCAACAATGCAAGAAATGCTAAAGGGATTGCTGTAAAAAGAGGAAACAGAAAGGCAAGAAAAACAAACAATAATTTAAATATGACAACAAACATGAATTTGTCAATAACATCACTAAACGTAAATGGGTTAAATGCACTAATCAAAAAACATAGGGTAGCTGAATGGTTAAGAAAACAGGACCCATACATTTGCTATTTACAAGAAACCCACCTCAGAGAAAAGGATTCACACAGACTGAGAGGCAAGGGATGAAAAAACATTTTTTCAGGCAAATAGAAATGAGAAATAGCTGGGGTAGCGATACTTATATCTGATAAAATAGACCTCAAAGTAAAGGCTATAACAAGAGATAAGGAAGGCCACTACATAATACTAGAAGGAGCAATTCATCAAGGGGATATAACTCTGGAAAACATATATGCACCTAATACAGGAGCCCCTAAATACATTTAAAAAAACCTGCTGGAATATATCAAGGGAGAGATCAACAATAATACAATCATAGTAGGGTATTTTAATGCACTAGTGACATCTCTGGACAAATCCTCTAGAAAAAAAAATCAGCAAAGAAACAGCAATTCTATAAGTTGGCAAGAGAAGCATCACATGATCACACTCATTTGTGGATACTAAAGAACATTATAAACTGATGAACAAAAGGATAGATTCAGAGACAGTAAAAGAAGTGTATGACATAGAGACCAAAGAAACAATACAAAAAATCAACAAAACAAAGAGCTGGTTCTTTAAAAGAATAAACTAGATTGATGAACCTCTAGCCAGTCTCAACAAGAAGCAAAGAGAGAGGACCCAAATAAACAAAATCATAAATGAGAGAGGAGAAATAACTACAGACCCCACAGAAATACAAAGGATTGTTAAAAACTATTATGAACAACTCTTTTCTAACAAATTTCACAACCTAGATGAATTGGACAGATTCCTAGAAAAACACAGCCTTCCAAAGCTCACACAGGAAGACTCTAATAATCACAACACTCTGATAACTACAGAAGAAATTGAAGAAGTCACTAAAACCGTCCAACAACAACAACAAAAAAAGCCCAGGGCAAGATGGCTTCAAATGGTTATTTTACCAAACATTCATAGAAGAAGTAAAACCCATTCTTCTCAGACTATTTCAGAAAATTCAAGAGGAAGGAACACTTCCAAACTCCTTCTATGAAGCCAGCATCACCCTAATTCCAAAACCCTATAAAGATAACACAATGAAAGAGAATTACAGACCATATACCTCATGAACATAGATGCCAAAATCTTCAATAAAATCCTAGCATACGGGGGTACCAGAGACCTGAAAGCAGGCTCTGGACATAGCTCTCTGCTTTCTCACTCTTCAGTTTAATAAACAAGAATTCTGAATGCAAAGTCTAGTGCTTAAATACTATGCTGAAAATAAACTCGGGGCTGCAGACTCAAGTCTCAGACCTCCCAACCCTTCTTTTCTTGTCTGTCTTTTTCTTATCCTCAGCCCCTCAATCAGGTACTGTTTGATTGCTGGCAGGTTCCGGCAGGTGGCGCCCGAACAAGTGACCTGAAAACATGGGACAAAGGTAGAGGACACTGCCCAGAGAACAGAGGACGCATCCGGAATAAGGTAGGGCCAGGGGGCAGTGAGTGTAATTGTTGGGAGTAACAAAATATGGGGCAAGGGAATAGCCAAGCGCTGTTCGTTCAAGTTCTTAAGAATATGCTTCCAGAGAACCCGTATCAGGGGGCAAAAGAAGAGCTTTTATCGGCTCAGGAACATGTTTATGATAATCCATTTGATGAATTCTCATCCCAGGATCAGGATGATTTAGAGAATGCATCTACTCATTATCATGATAATGATGATCCAGGTCCCTGTTCGGGGGCCACTTGCTGGAACCTGACAGCAATCGAACAGTACCTGATTGAGGGGGTGAGGATAAGAAAAAGACAGACAAGAAAAGACGGGGTTGGGAGGTCTGAGACTTGAGTCTGCAGCCCCGAGTTTTCAGGTCACTTGTTTGGGCACCACCTGCTGGAACCTGCCAGCAATCAAGTAGAGGAGGGGGTTACACAAATCAGGTACTTATTTGCAAACACAGTCACTACCTTCTAAGTAATCAAGACCTTGCAAGATCTTACACATAGGCATCAACATTTTTTCAGCCAAGCTGTTTAGTTATGTCTAAACTCATTCACATCTAGGTTTATTAAACTGAAGGGTGAGAAAGCAGAGAACTATGTCTAGACTTTGCATTCAGAATTCTTGTTTATTAAACTGAAGGGTCTCTGGTACCCCTGTATGCCCAGGGCAGCTCTCCACAATGTATATATCTCCTCCTTGCCTTAGGACAATTTGTGTTAATAAAAAGCAAGGGGTCCAAGATGAGGAGAACTTGGTTTCCTTAGCCAAGCTCCTCTGGCCCCCATAATGTCTTCCAAAATTATGTTTCATCTCTGGACTCTTAATTAATTTATGCACAATGCCTTTTCCTGACTTCTAGATGCTGGATAAAGAACCCAGGCATTAAATATTTTGAAGTTCTGTATAGACACTATTTTAAGTTCTGTGAAAAAAAAAAAATAACAGCATTCAATAAAGTAGAAAAGCCCCCATACTTGTGATACTTATTGTTCAATATAAAAGTAGACATCAAATAATAATAATATGACTCTTTCACCTCCCAAAAATTACAAATACTAACTGAATAGTTATGATAACCAGAATGGTGAGCCAGGCATTTTTCCTGGGCGGTGTCTTGTGATGCCGAAGAATGAGCTCCCTCTAACTAGAAGATTTAAGCAAAAGTGTAGACAATTTATTACAAGCAGATTCAGACTCTCCAATAGGAGCACGAGGGGGTGGAAATAATGGATTGTCTGTGAAGCTTTGTAGTTCCAGGGGTTTATATTTGTTAAAAGCCTGCTCTATGTCTACCTGTGTCACCACCTGATTGATTTCCTTATTGTTCTTCACCAGCAAAGGACCTAAACTTTCCCTGCTTGTGTGTGCATCCATACGCCTTGTTACTGCAGGCCTACCCTTGCTTCTCCATGCCTCCTGCTCTATGTCCAAAAACTTTCTATTATTTCATCATGGTTGGTTTCTGTGATTAGGCTTGTTCAAACTGTTGTGTCTGCCCCTGCCAATGTTTTAGCTGCCTTTGTTTTCCACTGGACCCCTGCCCTATCTGCCTGCATTTCAAGCTACCTTTTCTCAGTTATAATAAATAAAGGGTTCGAAGTCCTAAGAGAGGAATGCTCACCAAATTTGGGGGAGCTGAGTTAGAGTGGTTGTCAGGAATAATTTTCCGGAGAGGTAACATTTTGTTTTCCCAGTATCTTAGAAATAAATGAAAGATAACCAAATAAAATGGATGACTGAAGAGCATTCCTGAAGCAGAATCATTTGAAGAAGGAAGGGTCACTAATGTGGAGTGATGAAGAATTAACACAGTGGCTAAAGAGAAGTAAGGATGTTACAGGTAATTTTAAGAATATACATAAATATGGAAGACATACATCTGATTTATCAATTTTAAAACATTCTATTGTTTTAGTGTGCATTAATTACAACATTTAAAAATTCAGAATATTAATCCTATCTAATAGAAGTGTAATATACAGCTGAGACCGGTGTGGATCAGAGGAAAGAGCATTGGCCTGCAGACTGAAAGGTCCCAGGTTCGATTCCGGTCAAGGGCATGTACCTTGCTTGCAGGTACATCTCCAGTGGGGGGCATGCAGGAGGCAGCTGATAGATGTCTCTCTCTCATCAGTGTTTCTGACTTTCTATCCCTCTCCCTTCCTCTCTGTAGAAAATCAATAAAATGTATTTTTTTAATGTAATATACAATTTAACCACCACTCCCCTATATCTAAAAGCCATGCTCACTAGCCAATCAGGAGCAAGTATGCAAAATAACCCAAACAAAATGGCAGTGGCCACAGAGCAAGCAGGAGACTTGTATTTCCCTGGCAATGAAAGAAGCCAAGCTTTCCACACACCCTGGAATACCCAGGCCTCCACTCAAGACTACAAAGTTTCAATTATAGAAGATAAATAAATCCCAACAAAAATGGTGGCAGCAGGGAGCTGGAGAGATCAGGAGGGTTAAGTTGCCCTTGGTGATGGAGGAAGCCAAACTTCTGCAGCCCTGATCTGCCTTGGCCTCCACTCAAGTCTACCAAGTTTCAATTATAGAAGATAAATAAATCCCCCCAAAAATGGCTGCAGCCACAGGGCAAGCAGGAGGCTTGGCTATGCTCAAGGCTACTAAGTTTCAGTTATAGAAGATAAAGAAAATCCAGGTATCAGGGCCTCTGCTTCAGTCACTGGGGGCATGGCTGGCCTGCAAACCACCACAGGCCACTCACCCAAACCACCCCACACCCCAAGGAAACCCCACCCTAATCCAGGACACTCTTCAGGCCAAACCACCCAGCCCCCATCCTTGCACCAGGCCCCTATCTTATCTAATCTTATCTAATAAAAGAATAATATGCAAACTGACCATCGCTCCAACATACAAGATGGCTGCCCCCATGTGATCAAATATGGCTGCCCCCATGTGAACATAAGATTGCTGTCACAAGATGGCCAGCAGGGGAGGGCAATTGGGAGGGACCATGCCTGCAAGGGAGGGCAGTTTGGACAGACAATGTCTGCAAAGGGAGAGTAGTTTGGGGTGACCAGGCCATTATAAGAGGGAAGCTGGGGGTGACCAGACCTGCAGGGAAGGGTAGTTGGGGGAGGGGGACCCAGTCCTGCAAGGGAGAGCAGTTGGGGGGTGACCAGGCCTGCAGAGGAGGGCAGTTAGGTGTGACCAGGCCTGCAGGAGAGGGAAGCTAGAGGCAAAGTAGCTGGCAGGGGAGCAGTTAGGCATCAATCAAGCTGGCAGGGAAGTAGTTAGGGGGTGATCAGCTGGCAGGCAGAAACGGTTAGGGGCAATCAGAAAGGCAGGCAGGCAAGCAGTTAGGAGCCAGTGGTTCTGGATTGTGAGAGAGATGCCCGACTGCCCATTTAGGCCTAATCCTGGTAGGCCTAAACAGGCATTCGGATATCCCTTGAGCAGTCCAATATTGGAGCGGTTCTCAACCTGTCACAATCTGAAGCTAGAAGCATCACCTAATACCACCGGAAAATACAGATATTTACATTACAATTTATAACAGTAGCAAAATCACAGTTATGAAGTAGCAATGAAAATAATTTCATGGTTGGGGCTCACCACAACATGAGGAACTGAATTAAAGGGTTGCAACATTAGAAAGGTTGAGAACCACTGATTTATAGTTAAATAGTAGCCAACAGATATAACTACATCTGTCTTCTCATCCATCTTTTGTCCATTAGGCAATGAAATATCATTTCTCAAATTATATCAGATAGCTTGGTTTCAATAAACACTCTTTAAAAGAATAAATAAAACATATGAAAAGATGAGCTTGTGCTAAACACTCAATTATTTAGAACTCAACTATACAGTACCCTCAATTAACAAATTTTTTCTTAGTACTTTACTTTTACAAAATAGAAGCAAATAACATTTAAATACAAAGGTATATATTTCCAGACAGTATCATCTCACCTTTTACAGTGATTTCTGAACTAATTTTCAAATAGAATAAACATTCAGAATGAAGGATACAGGAGGCACTACTAGTTCTCAGGTCATCAAAGAAATTACTGTTATATTCAGTGCATTTCCCACATACCAAGACAAGAAAATTCTTGGCTTTATGCAGAGTCATGCCCTAATTTTTTATGAATACAATGAAATGCAGACTAATATATTTAACAGAGTTGCAATGTTAAAGTGAACCATAAAATTCAATCACCTAGGATATTCTAACATTCCTAGGAAAGCAAAGATTTTATTAACATTGAATCATTCTTTTAGAGATGTTAATAAGCAGGTAGATGTCAGATATACAGGATTATTTCTGGCATTTGTTGAAGGAAGATTGTCTAAAGGATTTCCTTAGAGATTCACTGAAATCACTTCCTGTTCTGGTCCACATTGCTGTATTTGTTAGCATCCTATTCACTGTTCTTTTTCCTGTTTACCAGTGTTAATGGCCCTTTTACTAACAGCATCCAAAGAGAGGCCCAAACTCCATCAGCTTTGAGTTCATGGCCATTGTTGTTCCAATCTGTATCACTGCAGTCTTTATCAATTTGCTCAGCAATCCTGAGGAAACTGCATTTCAGGATTCTGTTAACATTTGTCTCTTGCTACAAAGAGTGTTGGGGGAAGGAAGGGAGTTATTCCAAATGGCATAATGGATGTTTTAGTCACTAAGTTTCTTGGGAGTTTAAAGTAAAATAAAAATGATATACTTTTTATATGGATTTTCTTGTACTTAAACCTTTAATGCCAGCTAAATAACAATGGGAACCATTAAAGTAAAATTCAGCCTAGAGTCAATTGTATTACAAGGACTCTTAATGCTTGTACATTCTTAATGTAACAAGACTGAAAGGCACTTAACTGAATACAGCTGTATGCAAATTCACATTAAATTACTGAAGGTTAGAAAGAGACATTATTTTAATCTTGAAAGACCCACTAAGTATCTAGCATTTGGGTGTGTTAAACTCATCTACTAATTATTCCCCCATTAAACCATAATAAAAGTATTTGAAAGTTGATCCAGTCTTTTATACATGGTAAACAAAGAGATTGAAACTATAGCAGGCTCTGCCATACTCAGCAAGAAAATTATTGAATATACACATTCTCATGCAGCTGTTACTCACCCCTGTAGTAGATATATTTTGATATAATTAAACAAAAATATATGCCATTTATCTAAAATTCACAAAGTTGCCCTTTGGGGATATAGCATAAATCATAGTATGATTCAGAAAGTTTTAATCCAATTGAAGGTGAATCAAGGTTTTACAGATGAAAGAAAAAAAAACTGTCATAAATAAAATTTTGGGTAGAGGTACAAAAGATTTGCTGATTATAAGTGTGGTCCCACAAAGAAGAACACAAAGTAATAATGGTCATTACGATTTTCAGCCACACTACATTACGCTACCTATAGTTCTCAAGCAGAAAGCTAAGGTGTTCCTACATGTATATATAAACATATTGTTTACTAAATCATGAATTACCTAGATAGTTTTCTCAAAAAACTAAAAAATATCTTCTTACATACAAAATAGGAAGTAAGAAATGGTCTGACAGAATGAATGGATCATTCCTTGCTATGTTTATAGTCCTTAAGAAAGATAAAGGGATTCCTTGAACATTTGTAAAATGTTGTCAAGTTAAAGCTTATAAATACCCTTAATTTCTTTTTTATAAACTTAATGTATTTGCCACTATAAATTTCCAAATAAATATACCTCAAAATTAAACATCACTTAGCATAATAATCTCCAGATTAATCCATACCATTGCAAAGGGTAAGAGATCCTTTTTTATAGCTGCATAGTATGGAGATTATATGCTAAGTAAAATAAGCCAGTCAGAGAAAGACAAATATCACATGATCTCACTTATATATGAATATAATGAACAAAATTAAACTGACAAAGTAGGTTCAGAGGCATTTGGAATAGAATGACAGATCTTAGAGGGGAAGGGGATGGAGGAGATGGGAAGAAATTATCCAAAGAATATATATGCGTAACCCATTGACACAGACAATAGTGCAGGCAAGGTCCGGAGTGAGGAGGGGGCTGTGTGGGGGATGGGATAAAGGGGAAGATGGGGGATATGTAATACTATCAATAAGAAATAAAAAATAAATAAACATTGCTATTGCAATGTCTACTATAAATATAGCAATTTTATTCATTAAAAATTCAAAGAAATCTTTACATTATTACATTATTGATCTTGTCTGGATTACTTTCTTGATTAATTCAAAATAAAAAGAATGAAAGAAAGAAACAAATAAAGAAGAATTAAAGAAAGAAAGATTAAGAGAAGGTAAGGCGAAGAAAAAGAAGAGAAGAAAAAGAAAAGGCATTCATTTATTCAACAAATATTTAATTATAGCATACTATGTGTCAGGTGAAAATCAAGGGATGTGACAGAGACCACACCATCTTAAAGAGCAGAACTGCTTTCAACTAGCACCCTAGCCTCACCACCACACAATCTGACCTCAGAAGCAAGTTGGGAGCCTACAACCACTCAGCACAAAGACCTGTAGACCCACGGACACCAAGACTCCAGAAATCCTGGCAGGAGATTACTGTGAGTCGTGGAGCCTATCCCTCTCCCAATGACCAACTGCAGTGGCATAGGACCTGCCAGACCCACTGTGCACAAGCAGGCTTCCTGATGACACAGGGCAGTTGTGCGACTTAACTTTGACACTGGGCACAGTGTGCACACGAGAGTCTGTTTTTTGCTGTGCAGGAGTGGTTCTCCTGCCAACACAGGGAAGCAGTGCACCTAGCCCTGCAAGCAGGCCAGTGGCATGATACTCTGTGCTACAGGTAGCACTGAGCAGCAGTGACCTGACACATGGTATGCACATATGGGGACTCTGTTTTTCATCCTGCATGCATGGGATTCCTGATTCACAATGCACACATACTGAGCACCTATGGCTGCAATTCTCCATGCAAGTGCATACAGGGACCCTGATCATGGCACAAAAGATCTGGTACTCAATTCTTGGCACATATATATGGGGTCTCTGACTCCTTGCGTACACCCACAAGTACTTTTTTTTCAGCATGGCACATGCAGGTTCCCTGGTTCTAGGTGTGCACACAAGGCTGTACTGAGCACTGGTAACTCTGATTCTCCGGATGCATGGCTCCTGCCAACATGCCAGCCACATATCTTTGTGTTGGAGATCTTCAGTGACACATGAGTGGCATGATGTTCTTACTGCACATGGCTCGGGCCCTCACAATTCAGAATTAAGACCTTCTGGTGATAGATAGAATGGGGAGAGAGAGAAACAACCCCCAAAGGAAAGAAAAAGAGGAATTGCCAAGAAAGGAAATAACTGAAACTCAGGTGTGCACTATGACAGAAAAAGAACTCAGAGTAATTATCATACAGTTCATAAACCAGATGGATGAGAAAATTAACAACCTATGCAAAAATCAGAAAGAAATGAAAGTTATATAGCTATAATATAAATGTTATGGAAGGTTTCACCAGTAGACTAGAAGAAGCAGAGGACAGAATTAGTGAGTTAGAAGAGAAAGTAGAGAAATAAGTCCAATCTGAAAACCAACTGGAGAACAAAATTAAAATACATGAGGACAGTGTAAGGGAGTTCTGGGACAACATAAAACAAAGTATCATACGTATAATAGGGTTACCAGAAGGACAAGACGAGCAACAAGAAGTATAGAATCTATTTGGAGAAATAATGATAGAACATGTCCCTGATATGGGGAAGAAAAAAGTCACACAAATACAGAGTCCCAAGAAAGATGAATCTCAAAAGACATATACCAATACATGTCATAATTACAATGGCAAATGTTATTAACAAAAAGAGAATCTTAAAAGCTACAAGAGAGAGACAGTTACCTACAGAGGACCCCCCATCGGATTATCTGCTGATTTCTCAATAGAAACACACCTAGATAGGAGGGAAAGGAATGTGATAGAGAGTAAAGAATTGAATCCAAAAGTATTCTTACCAGCAAAACTATCAGTCAAAATTGAAAAGGAAATCATAAGTTTTGCAAACAAACAAAACAAAAATGTTAAGGGCATTTATCACTACCAAGCCAGCAAAACAAGACATTCTAACAGAATGGTGTTAAAAAGAAGAAATAAAAAGGGAAGAACGAATACAGGCACAAAAAATTAAAATGGCTACAAACAATTACTTATCAATAATAACATTAAATGTAAGTGGATTAGAAAGTAGTGCTAAAAGGGAAGTTTATAGCTCTACAGGCCTGTTTAAAAAAAAAGAAAAAATGGTAATGAATCACCTAACTCAACAACTCAAATAACTAGAAAGAGAGTAACAAGAATAGCCTACTGTGGGCAGAAAGAAGGGAATAATAAAGATCAGAGCAGAAATGAATGACATAGAGACCAAGAAAAAAAAACAATACAAAAAAATCAACAAAACAAAGAGTTGGTTCTTTGAAAGAATAAACAAGATTGATGAACCTCTACCAGACTCACCAAGAAGCACAGAGAGAGGACTCAAATAAACAAAATCAGAAATGAGAGAGGGGAAATAACAACAGACCCCACGATATACAAAGGATTGTTAAAAACTATTATGAACTCTATTCTCACAAATTTCACAACCTAGAGGAAATGGACAGATTCCTAGAAAAACATAACCTTCCAAAACTCACACAGGAAGATTCTAAAAATTGCAACACACCGATAACTAAGGAAGAAATTGAAGCAGGCATCAAAAAGCTTCCAGCAAAAAAAAAGGCTGGGACCAAACGGCAACACAGGAGAGTTTTTAAAAACATTGATAGAACAAGGAAAACCCATTCTTCTCAGACTATTCCAGAAAATTCAAGAGGAAGGAACCTTCCAGACTCCTTGTACGAAGCCAGCATCACCATAAGACCAAACCTGATAAAGATAACACAATGAAAGAGAATTACAGACCAATATCCCTCATGAACATAGATACCAAAATCCTCAACAAAATTCTAGCAAATCAGACCGAGCAGTACAACAGAAATATCATTCACCATGACCAATAAGATTCATCCCAGGAATGCAGGGATGGTATAATATCCCAAATCAATAAACGTGACACATCACATAAACAAATTGAGAGATAAAAATCACATAGTCATATCAATTGATGCAGAAAAAGAATTTGACAAAATCCAACACTCTTTCTTGATGAAAACTCTCAGCAAAGTGGGAATAGAAGGAGCATACTTCAACATCATAAAAGCCATATATGATAAACCCACAACTAACATCATACTCAATGAGCAAAAAATAAAACCATTTCTCCTAAGAACAGGAACTAGACAGGGATGCCCACTCTCACTTCCCTGTTCAACATAGTACTGGAAATAATAGCCATTGCAATTAGACAAGAAGAATAAATAAAAGGGGGGCCGGGCTGGGGAGCAGTAGGCCAACCGGTGCCAGGCTGCGTTTGCAACTAGCACCTCTCGGCACACAGGCAGCGCCACCCGAGAGGGGGGCACGGGGGCCGGGCCCTGCGGGCAGGAGCAGCCAGAGGAAAACAACAACAGCCCTCTCACGCCGGCGGGCGGCTCGTGGCTGCCCGGGGAGCCCCAAACTTCATCTCGGCGAAAGTCACTATCATATGACAAAGGATTTGCCGCAGTTCATCTTCTTCCAGTGTACTTTCCGTTTGCCTTTCTGGTATAGAGCTGGGGACACAGGGACCCAGAGCTCCGCTCTCCAATCAGCACGGACACGCAGCGGATTCAGAGATCCACGGAGCACACGGAGAGAGAAAAACATAGCCAGACACCCGGAGAAAAAAGACCATGGGCAGAAAAAGAAACAGCCCACATAAGACAGAAAGGCAGGTTTCACCAGAAAAGGAAGTAAACGAAATAGAAGCAGAAACAAGCCAGCCAGAGAAAGAGTTCAGAGAAGCGATCATAA
>PVJN01038897.1:0-10531 GCA_004026805.1 Lasiurus borealis
TGCTCCCGATTCCCTTTCCCTAATTAGAGTCTGAAACAATAGGTGGGAAGGATGAGGCCCTGCTATCATTATCTATTGGCCTTCATTTCTGGGCATTGATTGAGCCTAGGGTGTTTTGTGTGTGTGAAGAAATAGCAAATTAAAACTCAGACTTCTTCCATTCTTCTTCCTGCAGTGTTCATCTTGTTATGAAGCTGGGTGACAGAGATTAAAAATCGGAAGTGGAAGATTTGAGAGTTGTACACAATTGTGAACCGTCCCAAGTCCCCTTTCAAAATTATTCCAATAAGCACGTGTTGGATGAAGGCAGACAATGGGATGGGGCTTGTGAAGGTTTTTTTTTTTTTTTTAAAGAATTGTTTTGGTCAGGGGAGAGACAGACCAGCAGCTTCCCCCATGGCGGGCGGACGGCTTGTCTTCTGAGCCCATGAATGAGACATCATCTGCTACTTCCCTAATAGGAACCAGCAGGGGCACAATGTCATTGTCTATTTTTCAGAATCTGAAATGCCCAGTATCCTGCTGACATTGGGTACATAGATCTGCAGGGTCACGTTTTCTCAGGACATTCTGAGTAGGACTTTTTAGCTAGCTTCGTTAGGGAGACAAAATCCTCACTGGCAATCAGCCACATGAAGTCGATTTCCATTTATGATTGCCCTGTAGAGTAACAATTACGATATTTAGATGGAAAAGATGCCCATGCTCTCACAAAAGGGGACTTTAGAACCGCTGATATATAACATGTAGTTCCTTTGAATTCAACCAGCCAAGATAAAGTGCGGTGACCACATTCTGTGCTGGTGTCTCGAGAACTCCTCTAAAGGAATCCTCTCAACGGTACAAAGTAAATGAATCAGGATTTGGTTTTGAGTGTATGGTATTGAAGTGAATGCGGAGGGGCATGAAGAAAATTAGAGAGCAATTTTTTATTTGCAACTCATTTTTCTAATTGTAACTCAATCCCCATTGAACATATCTATTGTAATAAATATCAGAACACCTAGTGCATTTTTTAATTGGTCTGTGAATTTATTTATGGGAAAAGGTATAAAGTTTCAATCTTCTCTCTGTTATATAACCTTCCATTATGGGGATGGTCCACCCAATCTCCTAACCTGTATCTGCCTGACCTTCTCAGTTATACAGATCTTCTTGCTTATTTTTCAGGTACACTCTCTCAGAAGTGAGGAGGTGACAGAATGTGTCACCACCCAGATCTTCTCTACATTGGAAATCTTAAATCACATGCCTTTGTTGTGCCACTTTGGGCCTCTGACATCCATCCCTACGCAGATCCCACTTCCCTAATGCACCTGGTTAGCAGCATTTGTCTGCCCACTGCTCTCCAAAACGTCTCTATTCTGCTGCACCCTCTCCCTCTGCCTGCAGTGCCCACCTCTGATAAACCAGTGCCCTGCCTTCTTTCCCCAGATTCCACCTATGACAACACTGTTTACGTGGAAAGACCGCACTTCCCAGCCTCCATTATTGCGATTAAGCTGCAGAGGGAGGCATGTGTGGGTCTTCAGGAAAGTCTCCTTTAAAGGGAGAGGACACACCCCTGTTTTCCTCCTTCCTCTTTCCTGTCCCCTGAAATGGCTGGTGCTCAGGCAGCCTTCCTGAACCAGAACAGAGGGCTGAGGATGGAGCAGCAAGGAGAGTGTCCCTGGTAAACACAAAGCCATCACACAGCTGGGGAACGCTCCTGGACAGTCATTATAGGCGAACAACACACACATTTCTATCTCATTTATTTTAGTTTTTCTTCTAAGTGCCAAAGACTTAAAGTGGACAACTCAGATGAGGACCCTGCTCCCTTGGGACAACAAAAACCACAAATAAGCAAGCGATGAACGGATAATATATGATAGTGGTAAGTACAGAGGAATAAAATGCAAGAGAAAATGTGAGTGGTTACTTTGGACAGGAGGGTCAGGGAGGAGATAACGTATTCACAGCTGAACAGGAAGGGGGAAGGGATTCATACTTCACTTTCAGATTCAATGGGCAAGCCTCAGTCTCTCATGCTCCTCAGACTTACCCATAGTATCAGTGAACTTCTGGCTGTAATTTATGATAAAAAAAAAAATAGCAGTATGAGCATGTGTGTTAGTTACACTCACACTGGTTGCTGTGATTCGATAAAAGATCGGGTTGCCCACATAGAGTCCAAAATTAGCATTCCTGATCCGTGGGAGGCTTTGCTCCACGAGGTGACTTGGGGTGCCTGGCTCCTTCCATCCTGTGGCTCCACCATCTTTAATGAGTGGCTTCCAAACTGGCAAGGTGAGGTGACTGCTGTCCTATTCATCGCTCAGGGAGTGTTGTGCATGGCAGATGTTAATGTGTCACACCTGGAAAGGCCAACATCACTTCTACCAATATTCCATTGAGTAGGACTCAGTCATGTGACCACACATAACTCAGAGGCACTGGGAAATGCAGTATAGCTGTGCGCCAGGAAGTGAGGGAAATGGCTTGGCGATGTGCTCAGGGCCTGTGCCTGTAAGAAGCACTCAGCACACCTGTCAGAAGAGTGGCCACCCGCCCTCTTCCTCCAAGTTCAGGGCCTCAGATACCCTTACAAGGGATGGCCTGGGATACGGCCATTCCATGATCAAAATCCACTCTGGTAGGATAGAACATGGGATGCTAGATGTGGGAAGAGAAAGCTAGGGCTGAAATCCAATGGGTTAATTCACTAAAGAAAAAAAAAAATCCCG
Organism: Lasiurus borealis; assembly: GCA_004026805.1. Lineage (NCBI taxonomy): Eukaryota > Metazoa > Chordata > Mammalia > Chiroptera > Vespertilionidae > Lasiurus > Lasiurus borealis. The sequence goes on from PVJN01038897.1 coordinate 2,727, forward strand.
ACCTGTTGTGCTCTCAGACAGCCTCAGAGCTGGAAAGCTAATTGTCCTTCTGGGATGCCAAGTTCTTTGTGGAGCCCTCAGAAAGGACCGCTAGACCTTTTGAGGTTTCTCATTGCTCTGATCTCGTGCTAATGGATAGTGTTTTCCAAGCTGATGGTAGTTTAAAGATATGGCATCTAACCAATGATAATGTGTCTGACCTCTTAAGGGAGAGGCTTGTGCCCCTTACTGTCTCAGCCTCCCTTATTGGCGAATTACATAACTTGACTAGAAGTTGGTTTTAGAGAAATCAATTTTACCATTGCCTAATCGCAAGGAAAGACCATAAAGTTTTATGAGAGCTGAAGGGACTTACAGAGGAGAACTTAAATGATAATTAAAGGGGACTAAATAAAATGATAAGAAATAAAATCCCACAAGGTGTTTTTCCCTGCACCGCCATGCTAAATTACAGTGCCAGGGACATAATCCTGCTGGTTATGTCTCCCACCAGGCACTGAGGAAGAGAGGAGAGACAGGCATTTCCTGGTCACCAGTAAAACAATGTAGGGAGAAAGTATAGAAGAAAACTCCTCAACCTTCCATCATCTAGTAACTATGCAACCCTGGGCAAGTTCTCTGAGCCTCGGACTCATCATCCATCTGCAAATTGCAGCAAATAACAGGGATCCCCCTCATAGTGTTATTGCAAAGTTACAATAAAACAATGCACGTAAAAACTATAGCACAGCATCTGGCCCACGTGAGTCTTCGATTAATATCATCATTGTTCATACCAGTAAAGGCTTACCAACAACCTGGGGCTCTGTTCAGTTTGGACAAATAACCAGTAATGGTATCATCTTCATTTTACAGATGAGGAAACTGAGGCTCAGAGATACTGGAAAACTTGCCCACACAATAACATAAGTAAAAGATCCAAATTGGATTCCATATCCAGACTGTTTTGGCTCTAGAAGCCAGCACAGTTGACCATGTCCAGTGTAAGGTCCAAAGACACATCTGGGTGCTTGTTCATAACGTGGATTTCCAACACCCCCATCCCCGTTTACTACATGAGAATCCCTGGAGGAGGGGGCTGATTATCTGCACATCTAACAAGCATCCTTCAGGTGATTCCTGCACACACTGAGCTTGAGAACAATTGCTGCTGAGTGCTTCTTACAGCATTGCAACTAGGGAGAGAAGTTCCTGAGGGTTGTATTTTGTTAAACTGTCAAAAGAGTTGCTCATTTCTCTCCTTGTATCTCCTCCGACTTCTCTGTCAGCCATTGTCCTTTCTGGCACTTCTGTGTCTGCATAGAAGGCTGGGGTGGATGCAGCAAGGCCATCAAGGAATAGAAAAGATTATGTCTCCATGCTGGGAGGATGGCATGAGGACATGTTTTACAAATATATGACTTATTACAAAGGTCAGCCATGCCATGATATGGGAGCATGCTGCCATAGGTGATTAAGATAGTTGTGATGGGGGAAGTATTTTTTAATGAAAACCATCAATGTTGCTCTGAAAATGAAAGACTTGACATATTCTACTAGCAGGAACAAATGTACTTAGTTGTAGTATGGATGGATGAGGTTCTGCTGCGGTAAGGAATTGCTCTCACATTTTGGAGACTCAACACAGCAAACACTTAGTTCTTGCTCATGCTACAAGCCCAGAAGAGGCTGGCAGGGAGTTCTGTTCATTTTAGACCCTGGATGAGGAAGATCTATCTCACCACGTGTGTCCATGATCATATTGTTAGGAGAAATGAATTACCATGTTCTGGTTTTAAATCTCCCCCTGGAGGTGACAACTACCATTGACATTTCCTTGGCCAAAGCAAGTTACCTATCTATGCCTCACCCCAAAGCGGGAAAGAAATGTCATCCTGGAAAGAGACTAGAGAAATATTTAAAATAATACCAAAGACTACTCTATCCATTTAAATGCAAACACACCAATAAATCAAGCAATAAATAAATATGATAACATAAATTATTGATATCTGGATTTCTTGGTTAATTAAATAAAATGTAACTATGCTCTGCAAATTTGATCCTAATACAAAAGATAGGTGAAATTTCATTCTTATAGTACCTGGGAGGGAGCATGAAATCTCAGAAAAAAAATAATATAAAAATTAGCTTGACATCTTATTTTGCCAAATGAATGCCTTGGACATGAGCATGCAATGTACTGTTTGACCAGCAGCACTTAACCATTATTTCTAGGCCATCACTGGCCTTCGATGTGTCCGGCAACTTCTCACACTCTTGCTTGCCTGGTTCTCCAGATGTGGACTAAGCTGATGCCTGGAGCAACCTACCTGCCTCATGTAAAATAGGTTGCACATGTTTCTGTTTGGAGAATGAACCATGTGCTCAAAAAATATTGGAGGGATGGGCACAGGAGCTGATGCATGTCAAGATGACATCTTTTCAGAAAATGGAATCTGTGCCTAGGTTTCTGAAAGGGGACTGGCACCTAAGAGGCAGCTCATTTCCAGAAAGCCTCAGCACCAAAAGGTGGGTTTCGCTCCGAAGCAAGAGAGGAAGAGGGTTAAAACCAGACAAAGGCACTCGGGACCTGCGGGAGGCCAACTGTGCAGACTTTTCAGGCCATGAAATATGGCTCCTGTTTTGACACTCTTGTAATAGCATGATGTGCGCTTTCCTTGTTTCCGTGGGGTTTATGGTCCATAAAGTTTAATAATAATCTTAACAGCTGAACAGAGAGCACACGAGGCTCGAAGGCCACTCGTACCAAAGGGGACCTGGCTCTTTAATTTATTCCCCCCAGGCATCTGGACTTATACACGTGCCCATCTCCCATTGTCGGCCATACTGAATAACCACGTGGTAAAGGGGGACACAAAAGGGCGCGTGTTTATAAAACAGCAAATTTGATGCTCACTTGGCCTACGCAGTTGTTTGAGCTTTGAGGAACTGAAAACTACAAAGCTGCTTGAAGTGCAGTTTGGGTCCAGTGAATGCTATAGTGTTAGTATGTCAGGCTTGATGCAAATAGCTGGGCACTGGAAATAAACTCCAATTCCTTCCCAAAGTCTGCAAACTGTGCATGAATGGCTCCCAGCTTCCTCTCTTTTCTCCTCAGCCTCTTGTAGGTGTGAATGTGTCAATCTCTGTCAGCTATAGCTTCTCCTGTCTTCCTGGGAATGGCTCATGCCATCCTCACCCATGGTTAAAGAGGACCTCCAGACTCCATGTAAGTAACAACCCTCTCTCTATTAACTTGCCCAATTTTACTTCCTAAACAGCACCTAATCTACCTGTGAAAAGCTTATTTGTGTACTTTTTTCCTTGACACTCTCTCTCTCTCTCTCTCTCTCTCTCTCTCTCTCTCTCTCTCTCTCACACACACACACACACACACACACACAAATGAGAGCACCACGCAATTCTGAAATCTGACATATTATTCCAACCTAATCAAGAGACCTTATCACAGAAGAGCTAAAGTAACTTTGGGAGGTTCGAGTTGGGGCACTCACATAAACAATGGGTTACTAGTAAGTTCCTTCCCACATCTCCACAAACTAGATCCAAAGGAAATCTTTGCATTCCCTGAAGCTAACCCAAGGGTTCTGAGCTCTTTATTTTTCCAGGTTCGTCCTTCGTCCTTCCCTTGTTCCCTGAAAGATGTGCAGGCATCTATTTCTCTTCAAAAGTGGCGGATTGTATGTCAATCAGGCCTGGTTTTGCGGAGGACAACTGAAGAGATGCAAACCAAGAAAGACAACCCAATGCAGGGCTCTGGGATGGGAGGGGCTTGAGCACTCTTCACTGGGAGATAATTCCAGCTTGGGGGTGGGGGGAATTAGAGGAAATCCTTATCAGGTCACATTTGCATATCAAAGAGCTCTTCCTGCTGGGCTAGTTTTGCCCAGTAACAAAGTTATCTCGTTCAAGGCCAAGAGGCTTTCCTCTGAAGCTAAATTCTGCTGTTCCTCCCACTCCTCCCTTGTGCAGCAAAATAGCTCTGTTCTAAAACGTCACCAGGAAGTAATTCACCTCCCCGGTGGCTCACTATTATCCAGGCTGTCCCTAGATGGCTGAAGCTTCCTTGAGGAATCTTTGGTTTAGGAGTTCTGTGGCTTTACCCTCAGCTTCCTCAGGCCAGGAACTGAGGAGACATAGACAGAAATACTGTAGCCTATGTCATTCATTCTTTCGTTCACCTCATCTCCTCATCTAGCCACCAATCCTACAAAAATTTATTGAATCACTCGGTTCCTAATGCAAAGCTATTTCTTCTTTCCGGACCTTTGATCCTTTAGTTAATTAATATATTAGAAGTAGAGTCTGGGATCCTGGCCAGCAAGCTCAGTTTGTTAGAGTATTGTCCTCATACCCTAAGGATGTGGTTTCTATTTCTGTCCCTAACGAAGTGTTAGGGACAGAAATAGAATATTTGGGGACTAGCTATTAGTTATAAGACATAAAATAAGAAATATTAATCATGCTCTGTTAACCATGACTGCTTTGCTCTGATTAAAGAAAGTACATTCTAACCTCGCTGGGGGTTGTATGTCCCTGGGACCTGGCATTCACCCTTGCCCCCAGGAGTCAACCCTGACTCTGGGAGTCAGTCTTGGAATGTGATCCACCCCTCTTCAAGAACTGCCTGTTATCATGGAAAGATTAACAAGTTTGCCCAAATGATGGAATCCCAGCCCAGCCCACTTTGCCTACTTCCCATACCTGTAACTCCTACCTCCCTATGTAATCTTTGTCCTACCCTATATAAACAGCTGGCTTAGGGGGGGCTGCAGAGAAGATTTTGTGAATGACCTGCTGCTCTCCCGTACTGCCCACAGTATTGAAGTAAATGCTCATATATGATTCAACTTTGCTTAATTGGCTCAAGTAGTGACAGGCAGCACAGACCCACTGATTGTCTGGTTACATCAAAATCTTAGAAAGCTCTAAGTATAGGACAGTGGTCAGCAAACTGAGGCTCGTGAGACACATGTGGCTCTTTGGCCCCTTAAGTGTGGCTCTCCCACAAAATACCACGTGCGGGCGCACACGTACAGTGCGATTGAAACTTTGTGGCCCATGCGCAGAAGTTGGTTTTTGGCTCTCAAAAGAAATTTCAATCATTGTACTTGTTGATAATTGGCTCTGTTGACTAATGAGTTTGCCGACCACTGGTATAGGGGTACAGTTAGGGTGACCAGATGTTTTGATTTACGCCCATTGTCCTATAATTACCTGCCCCCTTCCTTCCTCAAAAATGTCTGAGTTTGAAGGATAAATTATATAGTCACTCAAATCACAGCACAAACATATAGGAGGAAGGCTGGATGTGATGAAGAAGTGGGTAGTTTTTCAGTAACCTAATCAAGAAGGACTTTGATAAGAGTATCTAAGTGATGTCATGACAAACATCTATAATTAGCAACTTCTGCTTTTAAGGAAGTCCTAACAATAGACTGACTTTGTTTCTGTTGCTAGTATAATGACAATTTTCTACAGGAAGATTTTTCCATGTTTGCCCTAAAGGGTGGCTGTTCTCTACTTTTAGGAAAGAAATGTTGATGATAGGGTAAAGCATTGTGTTAATGTAATGGTTCTAGCTTATGGGGCTTTAAAATATTTGCCAGGCTCAGGGAATCTCCACTCATTACCTATGTGACCTACTTTGCACCTTTAGATCCTCCTTTGTAAATTCAGAGTAACAATATTAGTTCCATAGAGTTCTGAGAACTAAATGGAATCCTCCTCAGTTCATAGGGACCCAAGACAGGGCATAGAAGATGCTCTCACAATTACAGTATTTAATATTGCCATTATTATAGTTATCCTGAATCCTCAGCATCCTTGTTCCTATTAAGCACACTTTGTAGTTAAAGAAAAGGAGCTCTGAAAAGCGATTATTAAAGAGTGAGACTGAAGACTGAATTAGGTTTAACTCTAAGGAGCCCATACCAGCCCCCGTATTTAGGTTACACTGGAATTAACAACAGCATAAAATGTGCAGTGGTATGCTGGTTAAATCAATGCTTCATCAATAGTAACAATAAGAAATACTTAGTGGTTTAGGAATTTTTTGAGCAATGCTTGGCTAATTACCATCTTCCAGGTGGCACGGTGTATCTCCGATTCCTGAGACACGCCAGTAAGAGTGACAAAAGTGTGATCTCCCACTGTTGGAATTGAAGGAGAAGCAGACAAGGGAATCCGAAAGCCAGACAAGCAACTGATGGAAAGCTGACGAACCTTTCTCATAGACTCACACTTTTAAGATAATGCTTCTGGAAGAAAGGGTCTCCTGCAGAAAACAAAAATCTTCAATACTTAAAAAATAATAAAAAAATTAGTGTTGGGCACTACTGATTCCTCCCTTCTTATTCCTCAAAGGCTAATGCTGCAGGTGGGGATTCCCACAGGGGTCTTTTTTCTGGGTCCCTCCATGGAGGACTGAGATCTCAGGTTATGAATGACTTCCAGCAGCAGCACCGGATTCACACCTTGGTCAGCACTAGTGTCTGACTCTGCTGTGAATCACACCAGCGGGGTTTCTCTATCTCAGTGGTCAGTAAACTCTTTAGTCAACAGAGCGGCAAACCACGGCTCACCGCGAGCTGCATATGGCTCAAGAGCCGCAGTTTGCCTACCACTGCTCTATCCCCTTTCCATTGCTATGCTCTGCCATGTCTCATGCATCTGAGGCTCCCAGCATCTCTGCCCTCGCAGTTAAGTTCTCAATCAGTGTTGAATGAACAATGGCCACACTGTGATCACACTAAACAAATGAGGTTACAAATGCTCCCCACTCAACTGAGCTAGAAAGGGACATTTCCTTTAGGGATGCGGAGAGGCAGCCTGGAGAAGCCAGGTGCCTGCAATGAGGTCTCCAAAGGGCAGATCAATGCAGGGACGTGAGCCCTGACCCAACAGGGACTCCTGCTTGGCAAGGCACTGAGAGGAATCAGCCCAGTCTTCCCTCATTTCTCCCTCATTCTTCAGCGGAGAAGCTAAAATTAGATGGAAGGGTAAAAAACAACCATGCAAATCAAGGCTGAGACTGGAGAGGAGTGGCGGGGAAGGCAGGGGGGCGGGGTGGGGGGGGGGGAGCATGAAGCACAACAGATTTGCTTTCATTCTTAGAAGGCAGTGGCAGGGAAAGTAGATTCCCGCTAAGTAAAGCGCTGGCCTTTTTCACTGAGCAGGAAACACTGAGTTGCTTTGCTCCTGCAATCCCTGCAGAGCCCGGCCTGATGGTTTAGCCAGGGCACGAGGGTCGCAGCCCAGGAGAGCAGGAGAGAGCATTTGGAAGCTGGTGTCAGGTTTTCTGCTGGGGGGGTGGGGGGGGGGAGCTCTGGCCTCGGCCCCGCTGCAATCGCTGGGGAGGCCCCATAGGCCCAAGTCAAACAAGCTGCCTGGCTTTCAGAAATGCTTAACCCCTGCCCTTCGCCCACCTCCCCGAGTCATCCTCCCCCTCCCTGCCCCGTGCGGAGCCGCGGGATGCAAGGGGCTTCCAGTGTGAAGAGTCACCCTGCCCTCGTCCTTGAGGTAATTAATCAGCGGTGACTCTTCGCGCGGTGAATAATATTACTCCGAGCCCCGCAGCAGCAGCCCGGGCGCGGACACGCGGGCACTCGGCGGGGCTGTATTGCGCGGTGACAGGGCTAAGCTGTTGACACGGTGCAGTGTGTGCGGGTGCCGCGAATATAGCCGGGGCGGCTGCCAGACGCTCTGGATTTTCAAGAAAAGAAACGTTTCTGGGGTTTCCCGGAGGAGGTGTAAACTTCCAGCCCGCCCTGAAATCCGCTGCAAGCATGCAGCTCCACACC
>PVJN01038898.1:0-20086 GCA_004026805.1 Lasiurus borealis
ACAGGACACTGAAAAAAGAGATAGAGGAAGATGTTAACAGATGGAAGAGCATACCATGCTCATGGATTGGGAGAATCAACATCATTAAAATGTCCATACTACCCAAAGCAATCTACAGATTCAATGCACTACCCATTAAAATACCAATGACATATTTCACAGACCTAGAAAGAACTCTTCATAGATTCATCTGGAACAACAAAAGACCACGAATAGCTACAGCAATTTTGAGAAAGAAGAATAAAGTAGGTGGGATCTCAATACCAGATTTCAAGCTATACTACAAAGCAACTGTTCTCAAAACATCCTGGTACTGGCACAAGAACAGACATATAGACCAATGGAATAGAAAAGAGAACCCAGATATCCACCCAAACCACTATGCTCAATTAATATTTGACAAAGGAGGCATGATTCCAAGAGCCTCATCACCTAACAGTCTCTTCTACATTCACCATAGTTCAAACCCCCTGGCCTCTGAGGATGAAGTGTCTGGTGCAAGGCCCTACAATTATTGCTCAATCCTACTTAGCCTCCATATGATCCTCCCTACATTGTCCTATACCTTTCTCAATTTTACTACAGTTATTTAATGTCAGTTATTTCTACATATTCTGACCAGTGTATCTAAAATTATTGTGACATACAAAACCTCAAATATACTGCTACATACATACATTCATACATGCATACATACAAACGTGCAAGCAAAAAAGTTCCCTCCTGTCCCATTCACGTTCTAGCCCTTTGGCTAGGTTTATTTTCTGCACAGCATTTATTAATAAATAAAGTTATTTATTAACAGGTTAACTTGTTTTGGATTACCAGACATTTAGCTCCACAGAGTAAGGAACTTTGTCTTTCTTGTTAATCACCATATTCCCACAATCGAGATGATTTTTTGCTACAACCTGACAATCATTATTTGTTGAAAGAATGATAAAACAGAACTCTTCAATTGCAAATGTTTTACCACTTTAAAAATTACTGTGCTTCCAGTCATATGAATTTTTCATATAAAGGTTAATATCAAAGAACAAATTTTAAAGCTCATCTCTTCAGAAATTCTGTTGTATTTTTTTTCTTAAAACTAATAATTGCATCATTCTTCATCTCACTGCCCTTCTATTCCTTTGTGGGAAGCTTTTTGTTACCTTTGCAATTAGATCAAATGGCTCTCTTACACACTCTTAAAAGCATTATTTAACTTTCCATTTAGTGATTATCTGGGTTTCAATTTACCTAATTTTTAAAAGTAAAAATATTTTTTTCTATGTTTGCATCCTCCACTAGATTCAAACTCTGTGAGGATGGAGGTTATATCTATTTTGGCTTATCATTTAACCCAAAATGTTTATCCCAATAACTGGCCTATTTTAGGCATTCACAAATATTGCTTCAAAAATCACCAACCCAGGTGTCTAGTATAAAACACATAAATATTGAAGTAGTATATATCTATACTTTAGGATTAAACTATTACTCAACAATACAAATCGTATATATATTATTAAATTAGCTGACCTTTATTTTTGTTGTCCTTTATTTCTCCCCAAAGTAGAACAACCTCAGAGGGAACAACATCTGATTAATTGAATGCCCCTTTTAGTTGATTTCTATGTAATTAAGAATATGCAGCTCATAAATTTATAAGAGGGGATAAAGTAGTTTCTTCTTTCCATGTTGAATTCAATTCTCTCATTCAGGTATATAATAAGTTCAATAATTCACTTTATAAGAAATCTTTCATTATATCAACAAATAAAGAAACTCTCCTCTCTTCCCATCTCATCCACCTTCCATTCAAGTCACTAAATTTGATTCTGTAAGCATGCAAAAGACTTTTTATAAATCCAACAATTGACAAATATCTTCTTTGGTTCTATTATACCCTAGTCACTTAAATATATTATATATCCAAAAATATAGTTTTTCTAAATGTAGCACTGGGAAAGGGCAGTTGGTTAAACGTTATTCCTTTTAGCCTTCCTTTTACATTTAACGATTCATTCTTAGCACTGTCAGAATTGACTACGGGAACATAAAATTAAGTTCTCTCAAAAGGTTAAATATTTTGTCATTTACTGAAGATGAAAGGAAACCAAAACCAGCTAGCCACGCTCACTTTCTAGGTTGGTAACATTTTTACTTGTACATGAGTTTTCACAATCAATTTAAAAATATGAAAAAATCAAAGTATTTTTTAATTAAATATTTATTGTCACATTACTATGATTTAAAAAATCCCAGCTTAGGAAGTGTCTACTAGCCCAGTCAATGTGATTTCATTGTTGAGCATTGACTCATGAACCAGTAGATCACGGTTGGATTCACTGTCTCAATCCCATAATAGGGTGCATGTAGGAAGCAGCCCATAAATGACTCCCTCTCATCACTGGTATTTCCATCTCTCTTTCTTTCTGCCTTCCTCACTCTAAAATCAGTAAAAACATTTTTTTTTAAAAAAAGGAAGGGTTTATTCATCTCTTATAAGCATTTCTTTGGTCTATCCTGAGAAATAAACTTAATTAGAAAATACAAAAGTATTTGTTTTATAGGTGTAAGCTAATTGTGTATAGTAGAAAAAATAATTAAATTTAATTGTCCAAAGATGTTGTAAATGACCAAATAAGTACTCATGTAATAAAAGAAATCTGTGAGGTATATCTTAAAATTTTGGAAATAAAAATCTATTTTCAAACAAAAACAGAAGTATATAAAGTCAATTTAAAAAGTCTCTTTACTCTAAGAGGAAAATTTAATTTGAACACAAATCTGAAGATATTTTTTTACAAAAATACACACACACACACACACATCAAAATGATGTGTGTGTGTGTGTCTGTGTTTGCCTGTGTATGTGTGTTCACATTAGCAAGGGGAGGGGGGAAATGTTGGGGATAAAAATGTAAACAGAGAAGAGAAAAAGGCAAAGAAAGAAATTTGTGTGATTTTAACACATATCTAATACCAGGTCCCAGAGTTCAGTACTGAAGTCACATGATAGATGGGAGAGATATGGTCCTTTGACCTCATGTTCTCACTGTTTATGGCATCACCCCATCAAATTTACTTTTAAACTATCCGTCTACTCAATAAATAACTGTATGTAATTGTTCAATTACAACTGCGACAAGTGCCCCAAAGAGGCCTGAGTGATGAGAGAGTTTAGATAGACTATCTAAACTATCGCCATCTGTATTTCAGAGAAGCTTCTGAGAAAATGACATTTTAAAGAAACCATGAATGACATATAAGAATTGACTGACATATGGGGTAGAAGCATTGGGAAAAAGGGCATTCTCGGTCAAGAGAATGGCATCTTCAAAGGCTATAATGTTGCTAGGGGTTTGGTGAGTCCCAGAAACCGTAAAAGGTAATGTGTGGATTGCATGGAGCTAGGTGGGAGAGGTAGGAAATGGGACAGAAGTGGGTAGGGACAAAGTTATCTAAACAGATGTTATATTTTACTACAACAGTGATGGGAAACCACTATGGGGTTTTAAGCAAGGGAATGACATAGTTTCCTTGGTTGGCAAATACTCAAATGTGGTCTGTTGAGAATCTAATTTGAAACCAAGGTAAGTGTTGTGAGACCACTATTATCATATGTAGCTAACTCTACCAGGCTCAGAATCCATGCTCACTGGTCACCCTTGGCTCTCCCAGATATAGGATTCATTGTTAAGTGATTAACAGGCTTTCTGGTTTCTCCTGACTTGTCATTTTGATCCTGTAATCAAATAAAGTATTGTTGTCTTGAATAGATTAGGTCTGCAGGCCCAGGTGACACTGCCTAAGTGACCCCTTACTTCAGGGGGTTATTTTTCAGTCAAAGTAAAATTACACATCTGCTCTGTAGAGTATTATGCAGCCACTCACGTATATGAAATGTCCATGCAATGTAAAAATAACTATTATAATATTAAGTTTAAAAAGAATATAGAGCTGCTAGTATGATTACATCCCGCTTAAACAAACAAATAAAAGGAAACACAAAGCTTATTAATAGTTACTATGATTCTATAGTTCCATCTGTTGCAAATCATATTACATATTATATTGAGAAAAATAAATACATTAAGGACTCTATGTTTTTCAAAAAAGGAAATCTTTTCTCCTCTAGTACATGTCAATACTTAGTTAAATGAGAGCTAAAATTCTGAATTGTCTTAGATTAAGTGCTACCTCACACTTCACATAAAGATGTATAATTAAAAAATTATAACCTTTATATAAAAAAATTAATATATTATTGCAACTCATCATCTGAAGCATCCTCAGAATATAAACTAATAAAACTGTTTCAAAATTGAATGAAAAACTCCAAAACTAGGGATATGAATTAGAAACTTTTATTCATTATTGTTCCACTTTTATCCTTGAGATTTCCCTTTCCCATTCTAATTCAAAGAATGTTACAAATAACTACTGAAAGTAGACTTTACACCCCCTTCTGAATGCTGCCTCCTCATTCTCCTTTAGGGCCAACGGTCTTAACGTTTCCTAATAAGCTCCTTGTTAGAAACTCTCTCTCCTCCCACAGTCCCTGGAGAGTATACCGGACCCCAACTCCCCACCCATGGACCTAAACCAAATTATTTAAATTCACTTCTTCTCAGTTTTCCGAACTGAAAATTGAGGATGATCATAGTATCTCCCTTATGAACTGAGGATCAAATGAAATGATCCTTGCAGAGTGCATATATGATCCCCTACATATAATACTCATTCAATAAACCTTGGCAACGAGAGAAATAATTCCACAAGTTGGGGAAGGTTGGGTTTCCAAGGAATTGGTCTCTGAGGGGGAGATTGACATGCAGGAAGTTTACTTGAAGACACTTTCAGGATCAGCACCTGTGGCGGGGAAGGGACGGGAAGGAAGCAGAATTGGGGGGGGAGAGTTGACTCATTCTCAACAAATGTCTCAGCTTGTCCCCAAGGGAAGCCAAAAGCCCTCCAGGATTATTTCACTTTGCAACAGGAGTCTGGGCTTCTAGTCTCAAAATTCAACCGGTCTTTGGATACAGACTGTTTCTAGGATGAGGCAGAGGCAGCTCTTTCTAGCCTAGGGAAATTTCTGGATAGGATTCACAGTTAAGAGCTGTCACCAGCAATACACCCAGCAACTGGGGCAGAAGTCCTTCATCTTGAAGAGGGAATAGTGCAGTTGATTACGGGATCTCCTCCAGTGGTTGAAGAGAAAGACAGTATGTTCTGGTGTTTCTCTTTCCTCTGGATTCCTCTCTGAATTCATTTTTCCCACCAGGGACTGCATTTCTTACACTTTCCTCCCTATTAATCTCAACTAACTTCTCTTCTCCATTCTTCCATATTTCTGAACTTATTTTACTACCATAATTTACATATAATGCAAGGACTATTCACCCTTTTTAAAATGTGTTAATTTTTTAAATACATTTTTTTATTGATTTCAGAAAAGAAGAGGAAGAGAAACATCAATTGGCTGCCTCCTTCATGCCCCCTACTGGGGATTTAGCCCCAAACCTGGACAGGTGCCCTGGCCAGGAATCCAGCCATGATCTCCTGGTTCTTAGGTTGATGCTCAATCACTGAGCAACACTAGCCAGACTAAAATGTCTTATTCTTAATATCTTCTCACGTTTTTTAACTAACTTGACAAACTGTTTGTGGATATCAAAAAAAATGATATATTCTCACTTGGGAGGAAATGTTTAAAATGTAGTTTGGATATCAGTGGTCGGTAAACCGCGGCTGTCGACTAATGAGTTTGCCGACCCCTGACCTAGACTCTTAATTCCAATAATTACAGGCAGTTGTTGTTCCTTGTGATTAAGCCCCTATCCCAGTGGTCAGCAAACTCATTATTCAACAGAGCCGCAGTTTACCGACCACTGAGATAGGTAGTTAAATATGTTTCCCTAAAGGTTTTCATTTGGTGATTTGATATTTTTTTAAATATCAGTGTAAGCTCATTACATGGCCCGCCCCCTCCCAAAGGCACCCATGAAAATAACATGTGTCTCTGAACAGATTCCCAGCTGAGGTGGGTTTTATTAGGTATCCTCAATTTTAATTATCTTCATCACATTGTAAAGAATCAGTGTTGTACACTAAATTCTCTGTGAACAGTCACAATGTCTACAAATTATCTTCACTCCAGAACATCTCAAGGGGCCAGGCTGGTTGTATATGATAACAGCTCATTGAGATTCAAATTAAGAAAAATTAAAATAAATGAGTAGGAAAAGCATCACTTTTATACCATCAGTGTTTAAAAGGAATGGTGTCAAAACGCAAATATAAGGATGTCTCTTTGGAAGAAAACTCCTCTCTAGTTAGATAAAGAAGCAGAAAAGGAAGAGGAGAAGGAAAAGAAGAAGGAAAGTTAGTGGGGAGAAGGAGGAGCGGAGGAAGGGGGAGAAAAGAAATATGATATCCCAAGGGAAGTGTGAGTACAAGCATCCTGATTTTCTGACTCTAAAAAAAGACTGAGTAAAATCTTTAAGAGGCGTTTATGATATTAAGAATATTTAACAAACAATTGGATAAGTATCAAAATTTAAATTTTTAAAAACACATAAATAAACTGCAATACTTTTTGTTTGCTATAATTTAATTGAATGAGCTACAAATTTTATATAATGATGTGAAGATCTTAGCAGGTAAAGATGCCAACTTTTGATATTTAAGACACTGAGTTTCTGAAGTCCCTCTCACCCATCCCAAAGACATCAGCTTTCATTTTCTTATCAATTATCATTAGTTTTGCATTATGTTTAAATGTTAGAGTAATACTAACTGGATTTCATATCTGTCTGAAAAAGGATATGTCAGTCAGTTCAATACCAATAAATTTGAAGAAATACATAATGAATTAAAGGCTATGTGATTGGGAAGTTCCAATAAAGGAAACAGAAAAATGCGGAAAAGTGTTTACTATTATGTCATTCACTCTTCAGGGCACAAGGAATATAGTGGTACTTTTTTTTTAAAAAAAATAGTGGGATCAGAAAATGAGGCTATTTCTATGAGGAAATAGAGGCACAGGATCTAAAAGTATCCTTTTTTTTTTTTTTTTTTTTTTTTACCAAGTAGGAAAAAGACCAAGAGCAGCTAAATAATATGCTTTCAGCGCTCAGAAAGAAGCCATGATTGGAGGAAAATGATATATTAGGCAGGACTTTCCTTTGTAAGAGACAGGAAAGTTTCTATCTCCACAGGTTTAAACAAAAAATAAATATAGGACTTCAGTTTATTATGCGTCAAAAACTTCTTATTGATATGGCTTCTGGAGCGGCTGAATCCAGGTGCACAAAAGTCCTCATCAAGACTAAGACTTGCTCTCTTCATCTCTTGGCTATGCTGTGCTATGTGCGGACTTTGTTTTTAGACTGCATACTTCCTCTACCTAGCAAAATAGATGGCAAGAGCTCCTGCCTTGCATTACAATCTCTCAGCATCTGCATGAGAAAGAATTCCTCCTTTCTGTCCTCTTCACCAAAAGCTCCCAGGGTATCAGCAGCTCTAAAATCTCAATGGACCAACTTGAGTCAAAGGCTCATCCCTGCACATGTTTCTACAACCAGAGGGAAGCTCTCCAGTGTTTATCTGAATCCCATAGACCAGTGGTCAGCAAACTTATTAGTCCACAGAGCCAAATATCAGCAGTATGATGATAGAAATTTCTTTTGAGAGCCAAAAACCGACTTCTGCGCATGGCCACGAAGTTTCAGTGGCACTGTACGTGCGTGCCCGCACGTGGTATTTTGTGGAAGAGCCACACTCAAAGGGCCAAAGAGCTGCATGTGGCTCGTGAGCTGCAGTTTGCCGACCACTGCCATAGGCTGAGAATGCAATAGTGGCTCCTTCTCAAGGGTCAGATCAGGATGCTGTAACCAGAAAAAGGAACCAAAAGAATATCTGTTTATTACCAAAGGTAAAAATAAAAGAATTGAAAATAAAATAAAATAAAATAATTGAAACTGAATTCAATGAAGGACATTGAAAAATAAAGCAAGATAAAAATTAAGTACCTTTTCTCCTAGTGTTGGCTCTTCATTGTCACTATAAAAACTAGGTTTTTATAAGAGAAAAATATACCTGGATAACATTTCTGCCCATTTTTTCTTATTTCCTTTCTAACCAATTTGTAGATTAAGTCCTACATAGTGATACATCATATTTTGTGTCGATGCTGTAATTGAACTGTAACAAAATTTTAAAGAAAAGAGGACATATTTCAAATCTCCAAGCAACAGCAATGAATGGCATCCTACCTGTATCCACCTATAAAATGGGTTGAGGGTGATGTGAGAAAGTAGAGACGAGACCAAAGAGGCAAAAAGATTATAAGACATCAAAAATAATAATTAGGGTTACTTGCAATTATTCTGAACTTTAAGTGAAGAAAAGAAAAACAAAACAACCACAAAGTCTAATGTGCAAGAGAAAGTCATAATCTTTCTTTACGGTGGGTTGTAATTTCATTTTTCCCTAATTACCTCTGTAATATGTGCTTAACCTGTTAAACAAAGTATCCTATACAATTACATGCTTCTGTTGCTGAGATGTCTGAGGCCACCTGCAAGCCTAGATAGAGATTGATAATGTCTCCGTTCAATCCCAATTTCATAAGGTTTGTTGAGTTTAAATTACACAAGGGCAAAAGTTTTTTATTCAGTTATGAAAAATGTGAACCATCTTAAAAACGATAGTTTATAATAAGTACTAACAAAGTAGGAACTGTTAAGGAAAAGGGATTTATTAAAATAATTGACCATATTCCACTTAGTATGAGTATAGGTACCTCTAAGTCAGCGTGCCTTCATAAGAGCAGAGAAGAATATATTTGTCTAAACTCTATCTGGCACAATCGAGTGATTAAATTGGATGGGGAAGCGAAAGAACAAATACAGAGATAAACCTGTGAAACTGATTGTTATTATGGAAGACTGCAAGTCTGATATGAGAACAAAGTGTAGGTGGTGCCCAGTGATTCACTCCTGAAATAAATAGGGAACGAGCAAGAGATGACATTTATAACCCTAGATGCATGTGTACCAATTTTCAGAACATGGATACTAAAGTGAACTTGAGATTTGCAAACTAAATATCTTTTAACAACTGATAAAATTATATCTATACTCATATATTTGTGTGTGTGTGTGTGTGTGTGTGTGTGTGTGTGTGTGTGTGTTGGAATGATGTTCAGACTTATAAATCAACATAATGAGCATTATCAGAAAGAGGGACTTCCCATTAGGGATAATTGAATGAGTTATAGGAAAGCAGTCATTGAGTTAAATGAGGCTACATTTCAGATTCTTAAACGTTTAAAATTACTGTACTGTTTTGACCATCATGGAGAAATTGGCTCGGTGCCACAAAGCTGTAAATAAAAGTGTTTTATTTTTAGTTTTATTTTATAAAGGACAGAGATTAACTCTATACAAACTTTATAATTCTAAGCTTGAGGTGAATTATAAGCATAATTTTTAAATAATTATTACAGAAATGAAACTCTCTTTTTTTTTCTTTGTTTTAAGAAATAGATACCACATTTGAGCACCTACTATGTGCTAGGTTTGTGCTAATCCCTTGACATGAATTTCATCCTCACAATGAACAATGAGATACATATTCTGCAAATTTTATGTCATTCAAATTGGAAATTTTTCCCAAGGTCACCAAACTATAAATAGGAACTTTAGGTTCTCAAAATGTGCAAATTACGTGAAACTGGAGAAAATTAAAAATGTTGGATTACAGAATCAAGCTCTAAAAGAATATATACTCATTAGTATCTCAAGTGAGTAGATACTTTGTAGACATTTTGTTTGTCACCAATCTTACTGTGGGTCAGTAGCGTTGACGTGGCTGCTAAAAAATCTGAAGTCATACTATAGTATAACTATCTGAAAAAAGAGAGGTGAAAAAAGAGAGGTGGCATGCTTGCTCTTTTCAGTATTTTCAGTTCCAAATTCAATGGGATATATCTACCAGGATTTTTTCCCCCTGTTAATGACAGAAACTCCATATACAAGAAAGGGAATTTTGACTTCCAGAGTTGAGAAGAATTCGAAGGTAACCTACAAATCTGAAGAGAGGATGTCTGGAACCTTGACTTCAAAGGAGTGGATGTGTGCAAAGGGCAGGGAAAAGGGTGACACCTGCAATGACACCAACATTAAAACCTTTTAAAAATGATTCCCACTGCTCCATGTGCATGTTGGTCTTATCTGCTCCTATTTCATATAGGCCTTCACCACTGGCAGGGAGCATGTCATGACCACCAAGAGTCTCAGCTAGACCGTTCCCACCTAAAAAAGAAAACTTCTCTTTGTCCAACACTCACAAATCAATCCCTGAGAAGAATTCTATTTGGCCATGTTTTAGTTATATATAAAAACATTTTTTACTGGCCACAATTGTCAGGGAGACAGGATAATACTCTTCGCCATGACTTTGTCACATGAGCATTCTGGGGGCCAGTGGCTGCACAGAATGTAGGACAGGACAGTGTCTGTGACTAGAGGAAAGTAAGTGGAAGAGTCAGCTGAGCACTTCGCCCCCATCCTATTAACTTAGGATGTATGCAGACAGGAATAGTGATCGGGAAGATAATGAAAACTATACTCTGAAGGCCAGATGAAGACCCAGAAGCAGTTATTCTGAAAACAAAAACAAAACAAAACAAAATAAAAAACAATCAACAACAAAGTTCTGAGAAGACAAAAGGATTGCTAACAAAGAAACAGTAAAATTCTATGTGGTTCCCAAGACAGAATTCAAACCATTCTCAATGGAAGATTTATTTTTTAAAAATATTTCAACTTTCTCACATTTTAATATTCAAACCTCACAGCAAGATGTCTCTGGAAGAAATCAGAACCCTGTCACTTCCATTCACTTCCATTTTGAAAACATACGCCATTTTAACATCTGCCAGGAAAGTTGCAGATAGGTTATAAATATCAGGTATATGATTGGAGTAAATCACCTTCACAGGCAATGGGTAAAAACCTAAATTTTAAAGTCTGATATGAGTATAAATCTAACCTTTGCCACTCATTACCTATACAACCTTAGAAAAATTGCCTACTCCCTCTTAGCCTCACTTTTGAAATGAAGATCATTATTCTTACTTTGCAGGACTATTGTGCATAGTGGAGATATCCTACACAGAACTTATTCATAGATAGTGCTTAATAAATTATAGTTTGTGTGTATAAATATGCATGTATGGGTGCACACACAAATGAACACATGCACATAGAAGTATGTTCTCTGACATCACTGAAATAGGGAAGTATGCCATACTCAAACCACAGATCATGGCTAAAAATACCTATAGGTTTGGAATGCTAGAGAGACTGGGAGTGGAAGGGTGACTGAGTGCATATAGTAAGAAAGATTCGTGAAAATGTATCAGGACTGCCTATTATCTCAGAATTGACTGTCTTAGAAGCCTAGCATCCTTACGATAGATTTTAGAAGATTTATATTAGTACATAAGGTTTGAACATATATTTCAGGAGGACTGAATGAAATAATAAATGCAAAATTACTTAGAATAATTCCTAGTATCCAATATGCTATCCTGGGTTTTCAGAGTTTAGATTAGCATACAGTGTGTTATAAATATCTGCCAAAGCTGAGCACTTTGAATTAGATAATGATGCACATAATTTTTCTAATTAAGCACACCTTGGGGTTAATGTGAGATTCCAGTGTTCAATGGCAAAGAACATTACATCAACCCTGTGAAGAATCCACAATGACAAGGGAGTGGAAGGATAGCCACTTGGGTATTTGATGCAGCCTTGAAAATACAGTCCATCTCTTCTGAAGCAAAGTCCTCTCTGTTCAATGGAAGTAGAATAGGGACAATCAATTTCTAGTGTTTTCCATGAGCCAAGCCATGGTGCTAGGATCTTCCCTAGTGTATCTCAAATTATATTGTGCATCTTAAATCATGTGGAGACTTTGTTATAATGAAGACTATGATTCAGAAAATCTGTGGGATGAAACAACTTGACTTGGGTTAAAGCTGAACTGTGCACTCAGAGCTTTTCTCAGTAAGCTCCCACGTAGTGGGATGCTGATGGTCCTGACTATGACCTGCAGGTTCTGCACCACATATGATAGTGCCTTCATTGTACACACGAAGTTGACATTAGCTCAAAAGGTGTAGTACTTCAATTGTATCTTCTCAACTCTGTAGTATATTCAAATTTATATTTAAAAAAACACCAGCTGGTTCTCCTATCTAATGATTTTCCCCAGTCCTAGAAGTCAGTGAGCTGAAAATAATTGTATGATGAGAATATTTGACAAGAATTTTTTAAAATGTAGTGAACCCAATTATTTTTGAAGAACATTTTGAAATGCATCTGATATCATCTCAATGAGTTTGTGCTTTCTCTTTTTCCTCTTAGGAAAAGCTATCCTTCTAATATGGTTGCTTCTTTTGAGTTGTTGTGCTGTTTAAGAAAAGGAAAAGGAAAAGTAATAATGACTTCAGAAAATGGTGTGGCGGAAGAAATGATGTTACTCTGAAGCCACCTACAAAAGATATGGAGAATGTGATCTGTAGTTAGCATGACTTCATTCCCTCTGGCTCCCTGGCAGAGTAGAAGAGAGTGAAGTAACAGCTATGTTCCCTACTTCGATGTTTGGTAGCTTAGAGGGTGGCCAAGGTAACCATAACTTCGGTTAATGTCAGAGTAAATAAGAACCAAAAAAAAAATCCCTGAAATTTTATTTTCTGTGTTACTGTGTCACTTGGGGTAATAGGAATACAGGCCTTCCCCTTTCTCCCTCATCTCCCAACTGTTGTTGTTGTTGTTGTTTTTTTTCTACATTACTGCACCTAATGATTTGTTTTTCAGAAAAAAAAAATTACAAACAAGAAGCATCCAGATTTCTTTAACCTGGGCAAGCAACAGGTCCAAGAAGACAGTACTGTGCCCACAAAAACACTTCAGTAAGTAAATAATAGGAATGTAGCAAGAGATCTTGAGAAATAAAACGGGAAAATACAAGACCTGTGAACACACAATCAGGCAAATAGAATTCCAGATATAAAAAAAATGTCAATCACTGTTTCTTAATTGTGCAAATAGGCAATAAGATGCTAAAAATAAAAATAAAATTAAGGGCAATAAGTATAATCCCTTAGATAAGTAAAGTAAAACTTTTGAGGGATTTGGTTTGGTTTGATTTAGTTTGGGTTTTGTATTTATAACTCGTAAACATCCCTCATAGCAGAGCATTTGGTTTTCAGAAATATAGTCCTGCCACACAGAAGGAAGTTATACCAAACTTATTAAAAGAATAGGCTACTCTTCCTTCCATTAAAAATTATCATGCCTGGCTGGAGTGGCTCAGTTGACTGAGCAACATCCTGTGCATCGAAAAGTTGCTGGTTCAATTCCTGGACAGGGCACAAACCTAGGTTGCGGATTCAATCCCCATTGGGGGCGTGTATTGAAGGCAACTCATCGATGTTTTTCTCTCTCTTTCTTCCTGTCTCTAAGCATGTCCTAGGGTGATAATTTTAAAAATATATATTATAATAGAAAATGTAGAGAATACAGAATAGAAGTACCTAAACCCATTGAGGTCAACAAAACAACCACAATATGTTGATTTGCATCTTTCCATTTGTTTTCTCTCTAAGCATTTTAACTGTTAAAATATATTCTTTACATATGGTTAAAACATGCTTTTTGCCTAAAAATGTAATGCAGCATTTTTCATGTTGGAACTCTTCTCAAACATGCTTCATGTCAATCATAAGTATTGATGTTAATGTATTTAACCATTTACTTACTATTAGATAGTTACAGCATTTCAAAAATGTCCTTATTTTAAGGAAACACTGCACTGAAGATCTTTGTATAGTCATTTTCTGCCCCTGTTCCCCTCCCCATCCCCCAACTACCGTGCCCTGTATTTGGGCTTTTGTTCTTTGTAAATATTTCTAGGAGTAGAATTACTGAGCCAAAGGGAGTATACATTAAGATTCCTAGTAAGACTTACTTTTTTCCCATAATAATTTGTCATTTTATGCCCCATGGTTTTTTATTAAATGCATAAGTGTGTAAAGTCATTTTAAAAAAATAAACATATGACTATTGATCTGGTCAGCGTCTGCTCAGGTGATTAAGTGTCATCTCATGTTATGAAAGGTTGTTGATTCAATTCCTGGTCAGAGCATATGCTCAACTCGGTCTCAGGTCTGAGTGCATGCAGGAGGCAGCCAATCAATGTTTCTCTTTCACATCAATGTTTCTCTTTCTCTCCCTCCAAAATCAATAAAACATATTTTAAAACTAAACAACAATACATCACATGGGATTATTGAAGCAGTAGAAGATAGTAGTAAATAGCCCTGATTTACGTTTGGATACATCTCAGCTCAAGAACATATCAGTAAAAAGCTTTTAATCTTTCTTCCAGACCTTGCCACAGATAAGTATGACTAGAGTCTATGACTCTAGGACCTAAAAACTTTGCAATAAAGTCTATTAATTTCTTTTTATAGAGGAAAAAATAAAAGTCAAAATAAAAGGTTAAAAAAGTGGTGAAATCTCCTGCCTCCCAGGTCAACTGCTATTTTCAACACCCGGTGCTTAGGCTGTATGCTTGCCGACTTCAAATGCTCATTTTCTGATCTAACCTTCCACAAACGATCTGAAACAAATGCTTTATGTGATTTAGCTTTTAAGTTCACTAGACTTTGATGAGATAAATAGTGCTTTCCTCTTGTCATGATGTCATTACCTACTCAATGTATCCCCCCCTCCCTTTTTTTTTAGGAATCATGTCATGCACATTCAGGTCTCTAAATCCTATAATAGATGCTTTTTTAAAAAACCTCATGCGTGCTCTACTGTGACCTTTTATCATAAAAGCCTGTTTGTTCACCTTCTGACAGCTCTCCACAGCTCATCACCCTGCTGGCTACAGCTAAACCATACAATTGTATGAATTTCAATATATAGAAAAAGATGAAAGATGGAAAAAGAGAAAACTAGATAATGGATCCATGGTAAGCCAAAGAATTAACAAAAAGGGTCAAATTACCTGGCGTTCAAACTAAAAGATATCAAAGAGGGAAAGCCAAGTACTAAAATAAGAGATAATAGAAGATGATTAAGTGGGGGGGGGGAATCATAATAAAAGCAAGATAATAGTTTGTAATGGGGAAAGAAGTTGTAAAGAGCTAGAAATAAATGGGCAAGATAGAATTAAAGGTATAATAATGAGAACTGAAAAATAATAGTGGATGTAGTAAGGGATAAACCTGTCATATTATCCAGCAAAGATGTGAACAGAGGGAACTGTTCCTGTAGGAAGTTTCCAATGCCTTGGTTTGAGTAGCTATATTCAGATGTGGAGTGGAGTCTTGGGGATATGAAAGCAAAGTGGTGTAACATTAAAACTGGGCATTCATAATGGTGGCAAGCCAGCCTTGTGATTTAAAGCAACAGGATTCTAAGAAAAATCCTTAGGATTATTTTTCCATAAAGAAGATGTATTCCATTTACAAACCTATATGTCTGCCTCTGAATTCATTTTATTAAAACTAGATATTCTGAATATCATCATAAATGCTTAACTGGAATATCTGTCAAGTGTGTATTTTTTCCTCTCAAAACATCTTTATTAGAACCAAGTGCCCTGAGTTTTTTGTCCATATTTGCCTCCTTCACTATTCCCTCAAAGCCACCACTTATGTGTTTTGTTTGTATTTTATATTTAAAGTCTTTTTTTATTTCATTTTATGAACAAAGAGATAGCATAATGTGGTCAGGTAGATGTCTTGAATGACCTATTCATGGAAATTTACCTAGTCTGACTTAATTAAAAGCCTGTATCCTTTACATTCTGATAGAAATACTGGCATAGAGACTGTAGTTTCAGGTCAGACTAAGCCTGTTTGAGCAGACATGGCAAAAATGAGAACCTTAGCTGAATTTGCTCAGATAGACTCCCAGTAGAGTTACTGGTGACCCATCTGACTCTCTCTGAAGCAACGAGGCTAAAGGAAAGACTCATGTGCTTCATTTGAAAACATAATTCTGACTGCATCCCATAACTCATTTGAGTATACAGGTCTTATAGCACAATTATATTTATAAAATTACCAAAATATACCCATTAAGCAATAATATAGCCTGCATTTGTTTTTTTGTAAATCCCAGAGGTATATAGGAATTACTTTTGTTTGATCAGACATGGGCTTTAAAAAAAATAAAATAAAATTTTAAATCTATCATTTTGTTTTGCAGCTAGGGGCATACTTGCCCTATGCTATAAAATTGATCCTGTTGGAATGGGTCAATTGCATTTGAATGAGAAATCACTGCAGTATCCTGGAAGTATTAAACTCTGCCCCAAATAAAATATATATCCTTAGCTACAGTGTAATGCATAAAGTTGGGGACACAATAGATGAATAAATGAGTGAGTTTATTATTACAAAATTTTACTCTTCCCAAATCTGGTCTCAATATATAGCAGAATAGCTATCATCAACAAATCAACAACCAACAAAAGTGCTGGCAAGGATACAGAGAAAAAAGAACCTTTGTGCACTGCTGGTGGGAATGCAGACTGGTGCAGCCACTGTGGAGAACAGTATAGAGTTTCCTCAAAAAACTAAACTCCCAATTGACCCAGGAATCATACTTCTTAGGAATATATCACTAGAAACCAGAAACACCAATCAGAAAGGATATATGCACTCCTATGTTCATAGCAGCACAATTTACCATAGCTAAGATTTGGAAACAGCCTAAGTGCCCATCAGCAGATGAGTGGATTAGAAAACTATGGTACATCTACACAATAGAATACTGAAAAACAAATGCTGCTGTGAAAAAGAAAGAACTCTTAGTATTCGCAACAGCATGGATGGACCTGTAGAGCAGTATGCTAAGTGAAATAAGCCAGTTAGAGAAAAATAAAATATCACATGATCTCACTCATTTGTGGAATATAGTGAACAACGTAAAATGATGAACAAAAATAGATCCAGAGGCATAGAAACATCAGACCATCAAGCCTCAGAGAGAAGGCAGGGGAGAGTAGGAAGGAGGTGGTTAAGAGATCAACCAAAGGACTTGGATGCATATATAAGCATATCCAATGGACAAAGACAGTAGGGGAGTGAGGACATGTGTTAGAGGTGGGAGCTGCTGAGGAAAGGTCAGTGGGGGGGAAAAAAGGAGACATATGCAATACTTCCAACAATAAAGAATTTAAATTATATATATATATATATATATATATATATATATATACATATATAGATCTTATTTATATATGATATATATATGATATATATATACATATATAATTTAATTTAAATTCTTTATTGTTGGATATATATATATCAGACATTGTCAATAACCCTAAGTCTTGAATTTCAGGAAAACCTCTGAGGTATTGCATATAAGCCCCACAAGAGATGACATAGGAAATACATCTATGTACATGTTCTTATCTAACAACCTGATTACAGTTCATAGTATAAGGCCATGTTCTTTAGTCCACTGATTCATGAGCATCTGATACAGGTGGCATTGCATTTCAATATTGAAGTAATATTATTTATAGCATAATAATATTAACTGCAACACCAGCATCATCCCATTGATGTGGACTTAAGACCCAGGAAGAGCCAGTATTTCAGCTTGAGTCCAAAGGCCGCAAAAAGGTCAATGTACCAGTTAGAAGGCACACAAGCAAGAGCAACTCTCCCTTATCTGTGGGAGGGTCAGCCTTCAATTGACTACATGAGACTCACCTACATTACAGAGAGCAATCTGCTTTACTTAGTCTATAATTTAAATGTTAATCTCACCCAAAATACCTTAATAGAAGCACCAAGTGTACTAGTAATCTTTGACCAAATATCTAAGTACTTCATGGCCCAGTCAAGTTGACACATAACAATTAACCATCCCAACATTCAATGCTGTGGTTTTCTTCATGTTTCTTGTGCTTGAGTTTCATTAAGCATCTTGGATCTCTATGTTTATAACTTTCATGGAATTCAAAACATTCGTGGCCATTGTTCCTCAAATAATTTTTGAGTCCAACCCTTAAGAAACTCCGCTTAACTGTATATTAGCTGGCAGGGTAATATACATAGCTCAATAGTTCAGCTTCAACCTATAAACCAGGTGGTCCTGGTTCAATTCAGGTCAGGGCACATGCCTGAGTTGTGGGCTCAGTACCCAGTAGTGGTTGTGCAGAAACCAGCCAATCAATGATTCTCTTATCATTGATGTTTCTATCTCTCTCTCCCTTCCTTCCTGAAATCAGTAAAAAAATATATTAAAAAAAATGTATTAGACCACTTGCTATAGTCCCACAACTGTCAAACTGTGTGTGTGTTGCCTACATAATTTTTGAGGCCCAGTGCAAAATGATAATGTAGACTTCTTATTCAAAAATCATTAAGGGTTTCAATTCAGCAACAGCAGAAGATTAAACCAAGCATGGGGCCCTATGAGATTGCAACAGTAACATATCTAAGAATCTGCCCACAGTGCAAAACAGTGATAATCATGACCAATGCAAGGACAGTATATACACTAAAGTAAATAAGAGTATCTATACTAAAACAAATTTATAATAAAATAAATTTATCTGGATTATCTCATAATACCCCCATAAAAATATTAAGAAAGGTAATATTCTCCCAATCTTGTTTTTACTAACTTAATAAACAAATCAATGCAAAAGAAGACCATCTATAATAATAAAAGTATAATATGCTAATTAGACCGAAGAGCCAAACGATCTTCTGGACAACATTCCAACATTCTTTCGAACGAAGCTGCTGCTGTGGGGGTCGAGACAGAGATGTGATCAGGTAGGCAGGCAGAGTAGTTAGGGGTGATCAGGTAGACAGGTAGAAGAGTGGTTAGGAGACAGCAGTCCTGGATTGCAAGAGGGATGTCCGACTGCTTATTTAGGCCTGATCCCACAGGGATCCTGGGAAACTGAGCCTAAACCAGTGGTTGGACATCCCTTGAGGGGTCCTGTATTGTGAGAGGGTTCAGGCCTGACTGAGTGACAACCCCCCCCCTCTGTGCATGAATTTCATGCACTGGGCCTTTAGTTCAGGACTAAATACCAATAAAATGATGAGCAGAGAAAATGATTCATAAAGAAGGTAGAAATGGAATTGGACATTGTTTTGTTTTGCTTTACTTTAGATTTTTCCCCTTTTGTGAACAATGACTTTGAAATTAATTTACAAAAAAAGAAGCAAAACAAATGGAATTTAAAATGCATACTGGATTATGTAATTATTTCTGTAGCTGATGAAAGAAAGGTAAATGCTTACAACTTACAAAATAATTACAAAGCAATTATGGAGAAAAGTGCTGTTTTGTTCACTCTTATTTCAGTTAGTATGGAAAAAAGTTAGTATGTCAAACTATTAAATTTCAGTATGTTAATCATCATTCTGAAAACTAAAGTAAGATATTTTGGTATCTTGCCAAAAAAAGAATAAGAACAAAACTATGGCAACTATAATTATGTTTTTATTTCTTTGTTGAGAACTAAACCGATCTGTTGTTATAGTTACTTTTCATGGTGAAATAGGACAGATAAAAGTAATACTACAGTCAAGGCAAGTATGCAAACCTTTTTTTTTTCAGGCTGATTCTTAAATAAATGCCTGCTTCATTGGTTATGGAAATTAGGTGAAAGACAATACCTACACCTTGCTGCAAATGACATTAGGAGAAGATGAATAACCAATCACTTCAAACTGTTTGTGATCAAATTAATTTTATGATAACCCTAATAATTGAAATTAGTGTATGATGAAGATTTAATTTTTAAATCCAATTATTCTTAGAATGAATATAGTTTGATGATATATTATCATGATTCTTCCCCCTATAAATAGTTACATTAGAAGTTTCTAAACCACTAAGTTTTATAGTTTTATCCCTAAACTGTATGTGCTATGCCTAAAGGGAGAAGGTTATTTTGGTCTAAAGTTGGGACATGTCACCTACCATATTTTTGTACATGATTCCAAGAGATTGTTGAGAAGAAATTT
>PVJN01038899.1:0-20085 GCA_004026805.1 Lasiurus borealis
TTGAACTCTATATCCAGTCGTTTTTTTTCCTCCATTTCTTTTGTTTTTGATCCCTTCCCTTGTTTTGGCATTTTCACTTTGTCGGGGAAACTTTTTTTATCTGCAAGACCACAGAAGCCTCTGTTGAGCTTGGGATGGGTGGAGTCTCAGGGCTTAAGGGACCGCCTTGCCTTCCAGTCGGCCCCGCCCTCCACGGCCCGGGAGTCTCACGTGACTGGATAATGGCTGGAGCGGTCCTGTGCGCAAGCCCGCAGTTCCTCCAGACCGCTGCCTTTCCAGCTCCCCTGCGCACCAGGACCACACGAGTCTAGGTCTCCAGGGTTTCACCCGAAACAGGGGCCCAGTGGACTCAGAAGTGGCGCAGTTGGGAAGGTCTGTCTCCCGCCCAGTCGCAAAAGCCAGCGGCAGAATCAGCAATCTGTCCTCAGTGTGGCGCCGGCGCCCTGTGTGTGCGCGCGTGCGTGACCGGGACCAGACCCTCCTATCTTTTGCGACTCCCCTAAATTTCCGTGCACTTCTCCCTTTTCACATTCCAAACTCACCCCGTATGAGTTTCAGCTGGATCTGGGGTTTAGTGTCGTAGGATAAGGGGTTCAATGCCGTTGGGAGTCTCTGTTTCCCTCCCGTCAGAGAAAGCCAGCCAGGTACTCGGGCACCCGCTCTCTCAGCGCGCGCGTCTCCGTACCTCAGCTTTTTGCAGTTCCTCTGGGTGTCTGTGCGCTCCTCTCTTTCCTTCTAGCTGTAGAACTTCCACTCAGCCAGCTTTCCTGTGGTTCTGGATGATGTCTGTTCTGTCTTTTAGTTGTAGTTTTGAAATTGTTGTGCGAGGCAGCAGTGTAGGTGTTTACCTATGCCGCCATCTTGGCTCATCTCTCCTGTGTGTGTTTCTATACATCATTGAGATAGCTTTGTATATTTTTTCTTCACATAATTATATTTTCAGCTTATCTCCCCATGAGTAATCTTTACATTTTTTAAAAGAAATGCTCTATCCCTTTCTGTGATAGCATCTTCAACTTTGCATTATTTTAGACATTGCAATCAATCATAAATATTTTTCTTTCAAGAATTTGGTCTTTTTAATTCATGTAATACATTTTTTGAGTTTCTGGTAAGATATTTTTAAATGATCTGCAGAAAACTTATGGCTTATTTCCTTTAAATTAATCTATGTGTTTTCTCCTAATAAATGCACTTATTTTATTACTAGAAGCCTGGTGCATGGATTTGTCTCCAGGGCATGTTTGGCCTGACTCACCCAGTCCCTCCACTGGACCACAACAGCAAGCTAAGCTACCAATTGGAGCATCTTCCCCCTGGTGGTCAGTGCACTTAACAGTGACTGGTTGAATGGTTGAAAGAACAGTTGGACATTTAACATATTAGGCTTTTATTATATAGGATATTTCTAAAATAAAGTATATGTGCTATAGTTTTTGGGGGTTATCCCCAGAGTTAAATTATATTGTGATAGCTTATGTAATAATGTACCCATAGAACTTCCTATTCATACTTCCATATATAATGTATTTTTTCTGGGTGCTAACATTACCTATTCTAAAAAGGTAATGAATAATTTATCTTACATCAAAACTTATCCTCAAAATATTCACATTAGGTATTGTCAACATAAGTGTTTTCTAGCACTCCAACCTGTCAAATTCTTTATAGTTTATAGCTTAACCTGTATATCACTTTGGTTTTTCTTTTTCTATCCAGCTTTTGAGATGAAGTAAAAGTAAAATTATCACTTTCAATTGCAGTTCAATGCAATATAATAATTATATTACTTTTAAATTCTGATACCCTCATTTTTTACTTTTAGAATCTACTACTTATTAAGAAGGCATTGTTAGTTCCACCTCTGATACAAAGAGATAGGAACCTCAGATCTCTTGATTCTTCAAACAACAACTTGTTGCCGCAGAGTCCTGGAGACATTTAAGATCACATAACATATGGTACATACCTGGCAGAGACTACAAATAAGTGACGTACAAACCACATCTCATTTGCGGTTATTTTTTGCTTGACCTGCATGAAATTAGTCAACACAATATGTTTTTATTTTAAGTTTCAATGATTAAAAAAAGCTTAAAAAATCAGGAGAATTCATATAAAAATCCAATTTTCCTTGAAAAAATTAGGATGTTTGGTAGCAATCAGATGGAGTAGAGGGGCAGCTAGTCACTTGGGATGGGTAGGTACTCCAGTTTGCCACAGCTGCACTACTTACTCCTGTCAGTCTGACTTTGAACGTGAGTGGCATTGATCATTCATCGTGACACTCATGCCTTGTTCTCCTTGGGTCAAGTTACCTGCCTGAGGCTACAGGCCCTGTAATGTGCAAGCCCCTAACAGGCTACCTACAGTAGTGGGACGTGGAGATCCATGAGAATGCCCCAAGACTGTGCCAAAAGCAGGTTGGGGCTTGCTCCTTGGTCTTCTTTAATTGGCTCGGAACACTGTCCCTAGCCCCCTGAGACTTCATCTATGAAGCTGAACAGAGAAAAAGAGAGCTCTGTCTTTGAGGGCTGGAGTAGAGCTTGCATGTACCTTCTCTTCCTGATCCCATCCTGCTGTCCACTAGATCTTCCAAAGTTAAGACATCCTCAATAAGGATTCTTCTGACAAACAGTCCTCTGTTTGCCCTTGGATATTTTGGTACCCCAAAGGATTACACTGTTTACATTGGGGTGGAATTCGCATAAAGGCTGTGCCTTGGCATACTTGTCACTGGGGGAGAAATGAAGAAGCCAGCCCAGAGACATAAAAGAGGATGTGACGCTTGAATTCTCAACTATATCTTTGCAATTTCCACTAAATTTTCCTCTCCTGAAATCAGACCTACACAGTGTTTACTTGAGACTTCGTTTTGCCATGACTCTTTTCACTAGTTGGAGTAATGGGGTCAGGGCAGAGCTCTGCTTTTCCAAGGCAGTTAGAAACCCTCGAGGCTATTAAAATGGTCAAGGGTCAACGGCTGGCTGTTCTTCACTTCACATTGCTTGTGTATGGTTAGCTTAGGGTCCATTAAATACACAAACTTTGATTTTTAAACTGTCCTCAGGGTTTTGAGAACCATTTGTTTAGTCTCACCATTTTGATACCCACCAGGGAAGACATCCAAGCTGCAATGGAACAGGACCATTAACTGAAGCATCCACTATGAGAAGGAAATGGCATAATGTTTTAAGTAACACTGATGCATTCTTTTCAGTGACTTTTGTGCAAACATCCAGTCTAGCTGAGACTTCCCTGATTATGTACACGGAGTGTATTTCAGAAAATCACCAGCTGGATTTTCCAGTGGTTTAAAAGCTGCTGTGCTGTAGTATTTCAAAACAAAGTAAGTAAATACCACCTACCAACCAGTCAAGTTTTTTGATGCAGCATTCCTTTACTTCAAAGCTTATAATGACATTGATTTTGAGTATTTTTTTCATTTCAACTTGCAAGCCCCATGAATAACTACTCTAAACTAATTGCAATTTAGGAATGTTCAGGAACTGGTGAGCAATCAATAGCGACTGTTTTATGCTTAGCCAAAAGATATTGAATAAAAATGTAAAGGAAGAACTTGTGTGTTTAGATGAGAAGAACTATATGATAAGGTGGCAAGGGCCAGAACATAATTTTCCAGGATAACCAGAGTAATTTAAAACTTTTAAAAATGTTAGTGGGATTGCAAACTCAAACAAATGATCTTTCATTGCCTGGGTAATTGACAGAGGCTGCAAATCAGATTATAAAATGTTTCCTCCTGGAATGTCATTAATTGATTATGACTATTTGGTGTAATAGTCATTTTGAGTGGAGATTTTTAAAAGATTTAGCAGATTATCTAGATATGTGGAAACCCTTACATCAGTGGTTCTCAACCTGTGGGTCGCGACCCCTTTGAGGATCGAACGGCCTTTTCACAAGGGTCACCTAAGACTATTGGAAAACACCTATTTCCCATGGTCTTAGGAACCAACACACCGCTCCTTGGTATAGCAAAATGTAGCAATGTAGTTTACTGTGGTCATATTAAGACTGTTACCCATGCTATACCACGATTCAAGACAAAATTTCATTTATTTGTAATTAGAAATAAATATTTCACAATATATAATTACATATTGTTTTGTGATTAATCTCTATGCTTTAATTATGTTCAATTTGTAACAATGAAAATACATCCTGCATATCAGATATTTACATTACAGTTCATAACAGTAGCAAAATTACAGTTATGAAGTAGCAACGAAAATAATTTTATGGTTGGGGGTCACCACAACATGAGGAATTGTATTAAAGGGTCACGGCATTAGGAAGGTTGAGAACCACTGCCTTAGATAATAGATTTTTTAAAAACTTTTCATTCAAATAAAATTGTATTGATAGTTATTATGAAGGCACATATGAATCCAGTTTTTGTGTCCTGGAGCTTACACAACTTGGGGAGATGAGCTTTTTCAAAGAAAAAAATACACAATTATGAATATAAAAATTTGGTAAGAAAATGAACATTTAGTAATATAGTAGAAATTACAACAAATTAGAAATCCCCAAAGCCAACAATAACACTGAGATCACAAAATCCAGAAAAATAACAGAGTTCTTTTAATGAACTTCCTGCTACATCTCTGTAGCACTTTTTTCTTTATTCTTTTTGGTTGGATTAATTCTCTTCACATGACAACAGTTTCAGAATATAATTTTTATCCACAGAATAGAAAGATAAGTCAGCCTTTCCTCTGGCATAGTTAATTTAAACATTTTTATTCTTATTGACACTTAGAAAAGTGTAAGCTTCACAATTTCTTGTTGATGAAGTCTGTGTACAATTTTAATATTGTTGCTAAATTTGGAGAAACCTCTATTAAGTTTCTTTTCTACTTGAGCTATTGGATGTCAGGACATTTCAAGATCTCTAGGCAGTGACTTAATGAGATAGCCCTCACTGTCAATTTGCCATCGAGGTCTTTGCATCCTGATGCTGGCCGAGACTGCACAGTGGGCTGAGGAAAGATTACTGGAAGTTGTGCTCCAATGGGACAGCTATCAGTAACAATGTCTAGGGAAGTGCCCACACTACATAAACACATCTGTACCTTCAACTCAGTTTCCTCTGGCAAATCTCCAAAATGCTTGCAGAATAGAATTCCAGCAGAGGGTAAAGAGAGTGGATTGTGATTAAAATATCCTTCTTTTGCAAATTTAACAAAATAGGCATAATAAATACATTCTATCTCAAGAGGAAGAACTAGATGTAGCATTTTATGTAATTATATGTAGTCTCTGAGAAGTGCCCCCTAGCTCTGGATGAGTACTGATCTATTCTAGCACAACAAATTTAGGACAAATGTTCTGGGATTTCTGTATCACATTTCTGCCTACATATATTTCTTAAGAGATAAAATTGGTTTCTAACCTCCTCAGTTCAAACTGTAGCCTTTCTGAGACCACCAGCTGAGTTCTGATTGTTTAAGAAATAAACTGGTAACTTACCTGACCCTCATGTAGTAGAGGGAACAAAGCATTCCTATGAATGCAAGAATGAGAAGATGTGAAATGTTAAAGAAATGTTTTTTGAGAAAATGAAAAAGTAAGTGTAGCATCTTTGTTCAATAAAAGATCAAATATATTCTTTTATGTTATAAATCATTATATGTAAAAAACATATATGGATTGTAATTTATGTCAGATGATATTAAATTGCCTTATGTAAGCAAAGCTTTGTCATAATCAAAATCCATGCTTTCTTAAGACATAGTTTAACTTCTGCTTAAAAAAAAAATCATTGGGATTGCTGCAGTAATTTGGCAAAGTGGGAGTTTCTAGTAAAATTTTGAAGGACATGAAACGGTCAGCTTGATCCAAAAAATTTCTATATGTCATGGCAAAGGAGATATTTTACTAGAGCATGTCCTTCTTCTATTATGATAATATAATTTATTAAATTATATGAGCTATTTATCTTCTTGATTTCTATAGAGACAAGAAATCTGACAGGTTGAGGGTCAATAAGATTGAATGGAATGCAGCAAAGACAAGATCTTGAGGGCAGTGGAATTTTTTACTATAGATGATATAGCTGGGGCAATGTCACAGAAACCAGCTACTGTGGAAATCTCAATCTTTCCATTTAATTTAGTAAACATAAATTTTGTGTGTGTGTGTGTGTGTGTGTGTGTGTGTTTGTGTTTATCTATTAATTTTCTGGAGTTTTTGAAAAGTTATCAGAGAGGGAATTACAAATCAGTATTCTATTTTTTCTAAATGTGATTTTTTTTTATAATGGTAGCATTTCATTTAATTGAAAAAGTATGTTGTGCCTAATGGAATCTGAGGAAGCCCAGAGTATTGCAAAACAACACTATAATTCAGTGTAAAATTCTTCTCTTTAGTTTAAAATAAACTAAGAGTTGTACTTGAAATGGTTTTAAGAGGTAGAAAATCCAATCCCAACTGGCTAAAGAACTTATTGGCTCATGCAACCTAATTTCTTTATGTTTGGCTTGATCCAAGGGCTAAAGTAAATTAATTTATCTCTTTCAACCCTTCTGTCTATTGTGAGACATCATTTGAAGGCCCCAAATTGTGGCTTCTGGATCTTTAGGCTTATCTGTTCCAAAGTCAAGTCCAGTAGAAAAGAGAAAATATCTCTTGCCAGTAACTCCAGCAAATATCCTAGATTTTATTTTTCTTGGACCAACTGAGGTCACATGCCCTGTCTGCATTAAATTACTCTCTAGAGCAGTGGTTCTCAACCTTTCTAATGCTGCGACCCTTTAATACAGTTCCTCATGTTGTGGAGACCCCCAACCATAAAAATTACTTTGGTTGCTACTTCATAACTGTAATTTTGCTACTGTTATGAATCATAATGTAAATATCTGTGTTTTCCGATGGTCTTAGGCTCTACAGCAGTGTTTCTCAACCTGTGGGTCTTGGGGACTGAGCAGTCAATCACTAACTTTTGTTGAGAACCGCTAGCAGGGTCACCTAAGACCATCAGAAAAAACAGATTATTTACATTATGATTTATAACAGTAGCAAAATTACAGTTATGAAGTAGCAACAAAAATAATTTTATGGTTGGGAGTCACCACAACATGAAGAACTGTATTAAAGAGTCACAGCATTCAAAAGGTTGAGAACCACTGCTCTAGAGGAAAGTGGTAGTGTGACTGCACAGTCCTGATTCATACACTTTCCTGGAACAAAAGATGAAAGTGTACCTGAGAGAGAAAAAGGGATTCAGAAGAAATCCAAATATAATACTGTTAACAAAGGAGGGAGAATGACTGTTAGAGAAAATCAGTGGATTTTCTTGGCCTTGGTAACTCAAAATCAAAACATATCTTTCTTCACATATGTAAACTTCTAAATATGCCTTAGCTGGGTACATAATGACACAAACTTCCACATGCACTCCTCCCTTTCCTCAAGGGTGACAACTCAGTGTTTGGTTATTACTGCCTCTAACTCTAAATGGAAGATGTCTAGATGATGCATGTTTTTAGATAGGTCTGGACATAATGCTCATGATCTGACAATCTATGGATAAATGCAAAACCTAATCACTTCCAATGTACTCAAAATGCAACTATATGTTGAAACAGCTGTAAATTTAGAACTTATGGGAAAAAGAGGATAGAATGTTTTTTTTTTCTTTGAAACACCGAGAGTGGTCACTGATTCAATAGTGTGTATCATATCCTGCTAGGGAACAATATTGATATTTTGCTTGCAAAATAAAATATAATCCTTGGTCAGATAGTCTGGTGGCCTCTGGTCTTTTTTCTGAAAGGATTTCCCTAGTTGAGTATACTCCACAGACAGTGAGCATCAAGGAGCCTCACTCTAATAATAGATTACTGTCTTTACAGCAGCACACTTCCTGTTGATGCAAAGAAGGCAGGGGTGTGAGAGCCAGTTGTGCTTATCTCTTCCCAACTCTGAATCCGGTGACATACACTGTAGCTTGAAATGGCCATGATGGGAGTAGTTACACCACAGAAATCAATAAGTGGTGTGAATCAAGAATTAGCCTACTATTAGGCTAATATTTATCAGGATATCCTTGAGGGAAGGTCTAAAAATTAAGACTTGGGGACTGAGCAATCAATCACTAACTTCTTTACTAAATTTTTGTTTACTAAATTTGATATTTCTGTAGCAATGCAATTTAAAAATTTACTTGAGTCCACAATTCCATGTGTTAATCACCAAATCTGTTTTTCTTATTAAATTAGAGTCTTTCAACTTAGAATCTGGGCAGGAGATTTGTACTTCTTAGCAACTACCTTCAGTTTCTTCATTATTTGCCTAGACCTCAGGGTCAAGGCCATTATCTTGTCCTTTGTTTCACAGCACAGTGAACATATGGTCTGCCAGTGAAGATGCAATAACTAAGCAGCTTTTAGCCCCGAAGCTGCAAGCCCACTGAAAATTTGCAATTAGAATATTTATCCCCTTTTGCAAGTAGAGAATTCATAGCAAGAGGTGGTAGGTAGGAGCCCGAGCATCAGACTTTTTGAAGTGCCCATTTGATCTCATGCTGTTTCCCACCTTCTGCTTTGTTTGCATTTCCTTAGTTAAGTGCAGAGAATTTTGTTCTTAAATTCAGACCACCAGACCCTACGGTATATAGTACACTGGCAAAAAGACTGTCTCTCTGGGCATAGATACATTTTAAAAATCTTTCCAATGGGTCAATTTTTATGAAGGAGTTGTCTTTCTTGTAGAAAAAAAAAATCAAGAGTGTAGTGTCCTGCAAATCAAGTGAAAAATGTGCATCAGGGAGGAAGAAGTACTCAATGTCAAGACTGATAGCTCAAAAAGAAAGAGGAGGGAAGTCTGAGCACCAGCTTTGGCAATATGGAGGTCTGTGAGCACCTTGACCAGAGTAGTTTCAATAGTGTAATAGGGGCAAAATGGACTGGGTGTGACAATGGGATGAGAGGAATTGCAGAAAGTATTTGGAGAAGTTTTGCTGCAAAACAAGAGCTTTAAAGACTTTAAAAATTTTTTTTTCATATATTTTATTGATTTTTCACAGAGAGGAAGGGAGAGGGATAGAAAGTCAGAAACATCGATGAGAGAGAGACATCGATCAGCCGCCTCCTGCACATCACACACTGGAGATGTGCCCACAAGCAAGGTACATGCTCCTGACTGGAACCGAACCCAGGACCCTTCAGTCCGCAGGCCGACGCTCTATCCACTGAGCCAAACTGGTCTCGGCTAAAGACTATTTTTACTCCTGTAAAGTTTTTTGAGAAGGCTAAAAGGCTAATTCCAATGTAACCCTGATATTTTTGGGGGCTAGCAATCTGAATCTGTGTCAGCAAGCCCAGTGTACACTCTTGATAACCTATAATTAAGTCATTGCCCCTTTCTCCACAAACTGGTCTTGCAAGACCTGTTACCAAAATGCTCACATTTTAAAGAGGCCATAAACCATGACACAGCCCCTGAGGTGGGTTATCAGTGTTGGCACCAGGCCAGACCAGGCCCTTAGGTATGGTCTCAAGACCCCCAACACCTGGGGCTTATTGCAAAGTCTGTAAAAGGTCCAGAAGTATAATCCATATTTGGGGGACAAAGAAACCAAAAGGGGATAAAAGAGGGGCTTCCATCATATTGGTTTGCTCAGAATTTGAGAGGCAATCTTCTCTGAGTCCGACGGTGTAATAAAGCTGTGTAACTCCATTTCTCTAAGCGTTGCTTTGTTTTTCTCCAGTCTTCCATAACATTTTGACTTCCTGTCCCTGAATATATTTCCTTTCTGTAACTATTTTAGTGAGCCCTAACTTATTACCATTAATGGCAACTATCGGTGTTATAAAATGAGTTTTAAAAAAAAGTCTACTTTTTTTCATTTAGTCAGTATAACAAGGATCTTAACTACAGTTATTAGTTGGGAAGTTGTGACAGCTAATATATTTATTGATTTGAATTTCTCAGAATCCCTGAATTTTCCTTTTCACTCATTCTAGAAAATTACCAGAAGACAATTAACTTCCAATATATATGTATATAATTTATACATGTGTTATATGTAAATATATATTGCATATAATTTATTTCATTACTAAATTTAAAAGAATACCTATATAATGCAGAAATAATAAAAATATACTAAACAAATATGTTGAAGTCTGATGAATAAATATGATATAAATTAAAGGCTACTATCTATTTAGATTTTTATCTATTAGATTTAACTAGAGGCCCAGTACATGAAATTTGTGTAGGGGGTGTATGTGCCTCAGCCCATCCTATACCCTCCCCAATTTGGGACCCCTTGAAGGATGTCCGACTTCCTGTTTAGGCCTGATGCCAGGCTGCTGGCTCCCAACTGCTCGCCTGCCTGCCTTCCTGATTGCCCCTAACCGCTTCTGCCTGCCAGACTGATTATCCCCTAATACTCCCCTGCCAGCGTGATTGATGCCTAGCTGCTCCCCTGCCAGCCTGTTTGCCCCTAACTGCCCTCCCTTGCAGGCCTGGGTCCCCACCCAACTGCCCTTCCTTGCAGACCTGGTTGCTCCCAACTTCCCTCCTCTCCCAGCCTGGTCACTCCTAACTGCCCTCTCTTGCAGGCTTGATTGCCCCCAATTACCTTCCCTTGCTGGCCTGGTCCTTCCCAACTGCCCTCCCCTGCTGGCCATCTTGTGGTGGCGATCTTGTGTCCACATGGAAACAGTTATCTTAGATTACATGAGGGCAGCCATCTTATGTATTGGAGTTATGGTCAATTTGCATATTACTCTTTTTTAGATAGGATAGAGGCCAGGTTCATGGGTGGAACCAGTTGGTTTGCCCTAAAGGATGTCTTGGCTCAGGGTGGGGGTTCCCTTGGGGCATGGAGAGGCCTGGATGAGGGGCATGTGGTGGTTTGTAGGCCGGCCACGCCCCCTGGCAACCCAAGCAGAGGCCTTGGTATCTGGGATTTATTTATCTTCTATAATTGAAACTTTGTAGCCTTAAGCAGAGACTAAGGCAGACCAGGGATTTGGAAAGCTTGGCTGCCTTCATTGCTGGGGGCAACTCAAGCCTTCTGCTCTCTCCAGCTCCATGGTTGCTGCCATTTTTGTTGGGATTTATTTATCTTCTATTAATTGAAACTCTGTAATCTTAAGTGGAGGCCAAGGCAGGCCAGAAAAGGCGAAAAGCGTGGCTTCCTCTATTGCCAGGGAAACTCAAGCCTCCTGCTCTCTCTGTGGCTGCAGCCATCTTGGTTGGCTTAAGTACATACTCATTCCTGATTGGCTGGTGTGCATGGCTTGTGGATATAGTGGAGGTATGGTTAATTTGCATATTACTTTTTTATTAGATAGGATTTTACTTATTAATATTTACTGGGAAATCTCATTTTTAAATGAGAAAATAAGCAATTTTTAAGTTATCTGCTGGAAGAATAAGTGAATTTACTTAGGCTTTATTAAGAGCCTTGGGTTTTAAAAGCCTTACAGTTTATCCTATCTAATAAAGGAGTAATATGTAAATTGACCATGCCTCACTATATCTACAAGCCACACCCACAAGCTATACCCACCAGTCAATCAGAGCGAGTATGCAAATTAAACCAACCAGCCGAGACCGGTTTGGCTCAATGGATAGAGTGTCGGTCTGCGGACTGAGGGGTCCCGGGTTTGATTCCGGTCGGGGGCATGTACCTTGGTTGCGGGCACATCTCCAGTGTGGGGCATGTAGGAGGCGGCTGATCGATGTCTTTCTCTTATTGATGTTTCTGACTTTCTATCCCTCTCCCTTTCTCTCTGTAAAAAATCAATAAAATATATTAAAAAAAAAATTTAAACCAACCAAGGTGGCTATGGCCACAGAGAGAGCAGGAGAGAGGCTTGGGTTGCCCCTAACAATAGAGAAAACCAAGCTTTCCGCACACCCTTGTCAGCCCAGACCTCGGCTTAAGGCTACAAAGTTTCAATGGCTGTTCAAGCTGAAGGTTTGGCTCCAATCCAGGCTACAAAGTTTCAATTATAGAAGATAAATAAATCCCAGATACCATAGCCTCCACTTGGGTTGCTGGGGTGTGTGGCTGGCCTGAAAACCACCACAGGCCCCTCACCCAGGCCACTCCACACCCCAAGGGAACACCCATCCTAACCAGGACACCCTTCAGGGCAAACCACCTGGCCCTACCTGTGCAACAGGCCTTTATCCTATCTAAAAAAGAGTAATATGCAGATTGACCATCACTCTAACACACAATATGACTGCCCCCATGTGGTCAAAAAATCCTATTCCCATGTGGACACAGGATGGCCACCACAAGATGGCCAGCAGGGGAGGGCAGTTGGGAGGGACCAGGCCTGCAAAGGAGGGCAGTTGGGGGTGATCAATCCTGCAATTGAGGGCAGTTAGGGGCAAACAGGCTGGCAGGGGAGCAGTTAGGCATCCATCAGGCTGGCAGGGGAGTGGTTAGGGGGTGATCAGTCTGGTAGGCAGAAGTGGTTAGGGGCAATCAGGAAGGCAGGCAGGTGAGCACTTGGGAGCCAGTAGTCCTGGATGGTGAGAGGGATGTCCAACTTCCCATTTAATCTTGATCCTACCTGGATCGGGCCTAAGCAGACAGTCAGACATCCCTCAATGGGTCCCAGATTGGAGAGGGAGAAGGCTGAGCTGAAAGACACCCCCACCCTACCATTCACGAATTTCGTGCACTGGGCCTCTAGTATCTAATAAGGATCAAAACTCCTACTATTTGTAGACAGAGTGTGCAGTTCAAAGTAATACCATATTGGCTATTTGCTGACATTCCTGAAAATAGCTTAAGTACAAGAAGAAATAAAGTGCAATGATAATGGAAGGAAGTGGTGAACAGTATTATTTACCTCAGTTCTTATCTCCTACTTCAGTATGCTGATTTTAGTAGTAGTCACTGTTTTTAGTGTTACTTTGCATTTTCGTGAGGAGGGGAAGAAAGTATGTATCTTCATTCCTTATAGGACAAAAAAGTTAGCATGATGGGAGAGGCAAGGGCCATTTTGCTCTGTTTCAGAAACACTCTCCAGTTCCCCTGAGAAGAACTTTTGAATTCTCTGTTCTGCACATACATTTCCACTTCATTCAGAGACTATCCTGAAGTCAGGACTGTAGCTTCAAGCAGTTGGCAGCTCATTGTTACTTCTGTCAGGGTCATGAATAAGGTAAACATATCCAGTCAATTATCCAGATTGAACTCATCCTTAGTGTGAGTTAGATACTGAAAAATACACAATGCTTCAAGCTCCTGACCCATTACCAAGAGCACAGCCTGATTCCACACCAAGTTAATCTCTCCTCCTGCACACTGAGCAGGTCACACTCCTGACTGTGGCCTTTCTGTATGAACCTATAGGTGCATATTTAGGAATACCAACTTTCATATTATTTAGTATAGGGTTAAGCATAATGCCAGTGTTGTTATATAAGAAATAGAATAGCATTCCTCTAGGATTCCTACTTCTTTACCACTAATCACCATTCCTAAAGGTATTAAATAGTACATATATTTGAATATTTCATATATAATAATAAGGAATGTTGTCTACAATGGTGTTAATGTATTCATTTTCATATTTAAATTTTAACAAATTAAATGTACCCCTATTATAATAGAGAAAAGTTATGGGAAGTGAATTTGGTATAACTGGGTAACTATTATGGTATTGGTGATCATTTTATGGTTTTGATGATATCCTAAAACAGGTGGCAGTATTGAGTCAGATAATATTTCCATGGATTTCTTTTATTACTGCCCATGATGCAATAGAGATTTGTTGAATAACATTCATAAGTGCATGAAGTTCTTTTAATCCAGGAAGAACAAATGGTGTTACTATACTAATTTCAGTCTATTAGTCTGATCTAACCCAGAGTAAACATTTCAAGTTAATCAGAGGAGAGCAAACATTACGTTCGGTAACCAATGTTTATTTAATACTTGCTGTGTAACAGATATAGTATGTGTATTTTATCTCATTTACTCTTCCAAATAATCTTGTTAAGACAGTCCATTAGGAGATAATAAAGGTCAGAAGCTAGGTAGCGATTCCAGTACCACAGTGATAATAAGAGGTGGATTTGGAATTCAAACCTGGGAGTCTATCTACCAAGTCCATAATGCTGATCATCAAACTCTGTGACCATGGATGAAATAATGGTTTAAGAATCTCACACTATGAAAAGAGAAATGGATGGATAAAAACAGAAATCATATCAATAAGGTATTGTGGAAACTGTAGAAAATGGATGTATAAAATGACATGTGAACAGAGAGGCAGGAGACAGCAGTTGTGTCTGGGTAAATCAGGTTCCAGAAGTGAAATCTCAGGCACAAAGGAAAACAGAGGTATTCTAGGCTAAGAGCACAGTAACTAAAGAGCCACCAAAGAGGAAAAGACATCAGCACATAATATGGAAATCCTGCAAAGTTTGGTATTGGGGTACAGGCACTTGTGGCAGGAGTAAAAGAAGTAAACATGGCGGTGCTCTGAATTTACTGTACTGAATAAGTGAATATTAAAACAGTCTGTAAGGGTCAGGGAGCATAAGTTAGAGGTTAAATGACTAAGACAGAACTTGCTAAATTTTAAGCTAGGTCTATTTTTCTAGTTATTTTAATTACCTTGTCAGCATCCTTTAGAACACATTCTTTCTACAGATATTTTGTTTCAGGTCAACAACTCCGGGTGCATTTCAGCTAATGCCTCATTATTATGCTAACTGTATTTTCTTTGTTGAAATTCTGTATTACAGTCTGTTACTATATATGGTAGGGTATGATTTGGCCTTGCCGAACTTTGGGCCATTACCAGTGGCTTTAGATTGAAAAGGGTTATTTTGAGGTTATACACTGACACCACAAAGGATTGAATTATTTATGACTTTAATATTCACCAGTGTTTCTACCTCAGGATCCAATATACCACTGAATATAATCTGTCAACAAAACAGTGCATCTGTTCCATTTGTTGATGACCGATAAAACAAAGCAGTTTAAGTTGCTGCTTTGAACTCAAATAGGGGTTGAATTTCTGCCCCTAATATCTCAATAATAATAATAATAATAATAATATTTGTAATAAATATTTAAGATATTTATAACAGATAATATTTGTCCTGATATTAATTAGCACCACTTATAATGGATGCACGAATTAACATGTACATCAATATCTATATATATATTACTATATTTATTAATTGTATTTTTGCATAATAAAGACTGATTTAGGGAAATAGGTTTCTTCTTCAAACAGTAACTACAAGCCCCAGCTGCATTTCTGTAAAAAAAATCAGGGTCTGATATAAAACGTATTTTTAAAAAGTTATGAGTGAACAACACCTCTATCTCATTTGACCACTTTCCTCCTTATCCTTATCTTCAACAAAGATTAAGAAAAATGAATGTTAGTTATTATGAGAGATAAGGTAAAAGAAATATTTTAAAATTATTTTTTAGAAGGCATTCGAAAATAAATATATTGATACATTTACAGAATTAAACCAAATTGATGCAAAAACAATTGAGAGTTCAATTTTAATCATTAAAAAAATTTTTTTTCAAAACTATCAACATCAAAACCATCAACCCTAAAATGTTTGTTTATGACCTTACAATAATGTAGCATAAGTCATTTCTGGGACTAGTGCTAGTAAATGAAGCATCATACAGTATTCATTATTTTTCGCAAGAAAATGTATTATATCTGAGAATTGTTTTATTGACCAACAATTCAACACAAAATAAATCACGTATATATTCAATACCATATAAAGTAAATGCTGAGTCATAGTTCAGAATAAAGAAAATGATGCAAATCAATTGCCTGGCACAGTGCCTGGCACCTACATATAGGCAATCTGTATATGTTAGTTTCTCATATTCCAAGATGTGTAGACATGACTGATAAACAGGCTGGCTCATGACCTCTCTGACACTGACTTGCATGAGCTAGATGTAGGGGGCAGTTTTCAGCAAGATGAAAGAGTGGAGAGGACAGTGCCATGATTGCTCCTCAAGCCTGTTTCATGCAGTTTCTTTTTTGAACTTTAGGAAATCTGAGAGCTGATGCAAAAGCTAACTCGAAAGGATTCTGTGAGTTCAATTGGTGCGACTCACTGGTTGAACATTGATTGACCTTGGAACCACAGTTTTATTCCAGTCAGGACACATGACCAGTAGGGGCATGCAGGAGGCAACTAATAGATGTTTCTCTCTCATGGATCTTTCTCGTTCTCTCTCAAAATCAATAAAAACCTATTTGTTAAAAAAAAAAAAAAAAGGAACCTGTGAGATCCACAGAGTAAGCAGAGATGCTTTGGGTCCCAGGTGACCAAGGATTTGGAGAGGAGCAATCCCGATTTTATGCACAGGACACAATTGC
The DNA here is from genome assembly GCA_004026805.1 of Lasiurus borealis. Classification (NCBI taxonomy): domain Eukaryota; kingdom Metazoa; phylum Chordata; class Mammalia; order Chiroptera; family Vespertilionidae; genus Lasiurus; species Lasiurus borealis. The sequence goes on from PVJN01038899.1 coordinate 16,389, forward strand.
TGCTTGACATACTGAGGTACTGCAGGTTTGGAGGCAATAAAAAAATCTCCTAGACATAGAAACAGCATTTTTAGAGAGTCATGGGGCAATTATAATATCCAAGTACTTTCCTAGTGGGTTGTGAGTCAGAAATAAGAGGCCAGACAGAAGACAGTGGAGGGCTATTGTTGCTCATGTGTCACACAGCTCCTGAGAAATCCTTACAAAACTAGGATTAATTATTGTGGGAGGGGCACTCAAATAATGCTTAAGTCCTATGGTTACATTGTGAAGTGACAGTAAAACTGGCACATAAATACTAATGCAGCCTCATTTAAACCCACAGGCAGATAAGCTCTGTGAAAATTTGAATCACATGAATTATGTATAATTAACATTTAATTAACAATGATTTTAGTTGACTTCTTAAAATTTTGAAGGATATTTGAAGGAATGATTTGGATATATTATGTCTAAAACTGAACTCTCTTTTCTTTTCATTCTGAGTCATGCAGAAGCATTATAAAATTACTCTATCACCACCTTAAAATTACTGAAGCATTACTTCAGTAAAATTACTTAACATTACTGAAGCTTCTAACTACTTGAAAACATCATTATAGGATTTTTGTTGTTGAAATTTAGAGATCCATAGCCTCTTTGATCAGCTGTCCTGTTTATATTTATTTATTTTTTCTTTTTTTAAAATATATTTTTTTGATATTTTACAGATAGGAAGGGAGAGGGATAGTTAGAAACATTGATGAGAGAGACATCGATCAGCCGCCTCCAGGATACATGCCCTTGACAGGAATTGAACCTGGGACCTTTCAGTCTGCAGGCCCACGCTCTATCCACTGAGCCAAACCGGTTTTGGCTTTCCTGTTTATATTTATTTGTTGCTCTTCCCAGGATCCTAAACTCTCTTTTCCCACTTCCAAGATTTCTTATTCCATCCCAAATGGTAGACTTATTATTATTACATATTTTTTATTGATTTCAGAGTGGAAGAGAGCAGAAAAGATAGAAACATAAATGATGAGAGAAAATCATTGACAGCTGCCTCCTGCACACCCTTACTGGGGATTGAGCCAACAACCTGAGCATGTGTCCTTGACCATAATCCAACCTGTGACCATTCAGTCCATTGGCCAGTGCTCTAACCACTGAGCAAATACAGCCAGGGCTGGCAGCTTTAGTTTACAAAAATCACAGATATACAGCTGCAATGATGTGTGCAGATGGAGTGGGGTTGAGTAGATAGTGGAGGACAGAAACTTCTTATCAGAAATGTAGGTTTAAGATGAGAAACCAAGATGGCAGCATAAGTGAACACCTAAACTGCTGTCTCACATAATTTTAAAACTATAACTAAAAGACAGAATGGACATCATCCAGAACCACAGAAAAGCTGGCTGATTGGAAATTCTACAACTAGAAGGAAAGACAGGGGCTCATGGGAGATTCAGAGGAGCTGCAAAAAGCTGAGGTACAGAGATACGTGTGTGGAGAGGACGGGTGGTGGAGTGCCTGGCTGGCTTCCTCATGTGGGAGGGAGATGGAAACTGCACTGAACACCAATTCTGGGTGAGAATCATATGGGAGGAGTCTGGTCTGTCATGAAAAGGGAGGAGTGCATGGAAACTTAGGGGAGCCACAAAACACAGAGGTCTGGAGGTGCACGAGCATGAGTGTGCACACAGAGGGCTGACTGCTGATTGTTTCACTAGCTTTCTTTAATGGGAGGGAGACAAAGCCTCACAATTGCACTGAAATGCACTTCCAACTGCAATGAATCCCAGTTTTGGCCAAGACCCTGGGGACCCAGGCTCATACGGGTCCCCAGAGTGCACAGAAACTCAGGGGAGCCACGAAAGGCAGGGGGCTGGAGGTGCACGAGAATGAGAGTGCAGAGAGTGCTGCAGTGATTACCGAGGGACATTGAGACCTAGGGCCCTCATAGGGCAGGAATGATGGGAAGCTAAGGCTTTCTGCTCCATCCTGAGACTCTGCCCCATCCAAGCTGATCACAGAGGCTGTTGCAATTTTGCAAGTCTTGTATCATAAGGCAGACTCCAACACAGAAGTTCTCCCAGCGAAGACACAGTTGATCCTCACAGCCAATTGGCCTGGAGGCCAATTCCCCCCTAGTGATACCAACAACAATCAAGGCTTAACTACAACAAGGCTGTATACACAGTCCATTAAGGGGTGCACCAAGAGAGTCTACCTCAGGTAACTGGGGAGGTGAAGTTACTGAGCCATATGGGACACCTCACACACAAAGCTACTCTACCAATTCAGGAAAGCAGCGAAAATGCAGAGACAAAGGAACAGATCACCAATGAAAGAAATGGAGGAAAACAAATGACTGGATATAGAGTTCAAAACCACGGTTTTAAGGTTTTTCAAGAATTTCATAGAAAAGTTGGATAAATTTAGCGAGACCCAAAAGGAGATGAAAAAGGACCAACTAGAAATTAAACATATACTGATTGAAATAAAAAATACTATACAGAGACCTAACAGCACACTAGAGGAACACAAGAATCAAATCAAAGATTTGAAATACAAAGAAGCAGAAAAAACTCAACTGGGAAAGCAAAAAGAAAAAAGAATAAAAAAATGTGAAGGTTGCGTAAGGAGCCTTTGGGACACTTCAAGTGTACCAACATCAGAATTATGGAGGTGCCAGAAGAAGAAAGAGACCAAGATCCTGAATTGACATAGGATCAGTGTGGAGTTTCCTATTTGAAGAAATAATGACTGAAAACTTCCCCCACCTGGTGAAAGAAATAGACTTACAAGTTCAGGAAGCACATAGAACCCCAAAGAAAAGGAATCTAAGAGAAACACACTAAGACACACCATAATTAAAATACCAAGAGCAAAAGACAAAGAGAGAATATTAAAAGAAGCAAGAGAAAACCAGTAAATTACCTACAAGGGAGCACCCATAAGATTGTTAGTTGATTCAACAGAAACTATGCAGGCCAGATAGGAGTGGCAAGAAATATTCAAAGTGATGAATAACGAGAACCTACAACCAAGTTTACTCTACCCAGCAAAGCTATCATTCAGAATTGAAGGTCAGAGAAAGAGCTTCACAGATAAAAAACAAACAAACAAACAAACAAAAAAAACTAAAGGAGTTTATCAACGCCAAACCAGTATTATATGAAATGCTGAAAGGTACTCTTTAAGAAGAGGAAGAAGAAGAAAAAGGTAAAGATAAAAATTATGAACAACAAATACATATTTATCAACAAGTGAATCTAAAAATCAAGTGAATTAAAAATCTGATGAATAAACTGGTGAGTATAATAGAATCAGGGACATAAAAAGGGAGTGGACTGATAATTCTCAGGGGGAAAGGAGTAAGGGGGTGCAGGAAGACTGGACAAAAATCATACACCTATGGATGAGGACAATGGGGGAGGGGAGGGGTGGGAGCCGGATGGATGGGAGGGAAAAAAGAGGAACAATTGAAATAATCTGAACAATAAAGATTTATTTTATAAAAAAAAGAAATGTAGGCTCAAACCTTAGTTCTGGCATTGACCAACTATGCAAATTTGGGTCTGAGTTTCTGCATCTGCAAAATAGGAATTATACACACACTATCCCTAATAGGTTGTTGTCAAAATTAGGCGCAGCCACTTCGGAAAACAGTGTGGAGTTTCCTAAAAAATTAAAAATGGAACTTCCATTTGACCCA